>PVJX010005812.1:0-82245 GCA_004027295.1 Dolichotis patagonum
TTTAAGTTCAACACACATGAAGGTATGGACAGCTGTTTTGAGGAGAATGAGAGACACTATGACAGCCATTCTTGGCTTCCCTAATGTCTGGTCTTGAAGACCTGAAATGCCCTCCTCGTCCTGCTCAGATCAATTCCATACTAGGTTGTTTCATGTGAATTCCCTGTATGTGACAATCTGGACAACTATTTGGAAGAAAGTAAGAGTCAATATGATACAGAGTGAATATCTCCGTCTAGTTTTGAAATTTTTGTCTCTTACGTTGCTTTCTTGTGATCCGCTTTGCTCTGTTTTGTTGTGTTTAATTTTACCCTTTTGATATAATTGCATGTAGATTTGCATGGGTAAGATGGATGACCATATTGCTGTTTTTGTCAGATCATGGAGCAGAACTGTTAATAGTCTCACTGTTTGAATGTCTACTTTACATGTTTTCGCTTTGTAAATTGAACAACTATTTCCAAGAAGTCAGTATGTAATTTGTCAAGCAATAATTTCTTAGGTTTTTTTGTTGTTGTTCTTTCCTTTTTTCCTTAGAATACTATATTGTTGCTACCCTTTATTCTATTTTGTTTTGTTTTGTTGTTTTCTCTTTAAATAAAATTATTTAAATTTCAGTCCAGTAGGAAATGGTTTGAAAACTCTGAAAACAAATCTGGTCTGCCCAATATAAAATTTTGAGGAGCAGGGGGGAAATTGAGCAAAATGCCTTTCCCAGGCAAAATTCTTCTAAGTAACTGAGGACTAAAAATTAGAGAAGGAACATCTGCTGAGAAGCTGTGACTTCCCCTAAACCTGGGGGGTGCTGGGAAATGACAATAGTCAGTGTTTGCCTAGTACATGGCTTGGGTGGCGAATTTTGAGTATAATCTTACAATTTTAATGTAATCTTGACCTCAAACAGGAGAAAAATTGTGTAAGACCTTTAAATTATGGCCCAATGTGTTCATTTCCTTCTTTTTTAGGTTTACAGTTACGGGGCCAGCAAAGTAAACCTCAAGATGCCTCCTGTCTCCCAGCATTAAAAGTCTCAGACATTGAGCCCACCATGCCTTTCACTGAGTTGGAGGTGTCCTTAGCAGGTCAGTCAGCATTCATTGCCTTGGGTGTCTGGGTTCCTTGGCTAAGTTAAACATCAGTTTCCACAGAAGAAGTAGAGTTGCATTTACATGTTTTTTGTAAAACATTTGAGCATCCTTATAGTTTCAGCCCATGTGTCTCATAAATTGTTTTTAGCCTTTGATGGTGATAGACTTCTTTACCCAGTAAGAACCTGGCTTTGTTTTTCCTGTGAGTGAACTCGATGTGGCTCTGAAACATGCTGCTTCGAGAACTAGATGAGTATTTTAGATTGTGCTGTGGCTGTATTAAACAGTTTTTTAAAGGCCGGTGCATCCTCTGTATCCTGCCCAAAGTAACTCAGCTGTCAGTATAGGAAGGAGGATGCAGAGGGATAAATGCCTCACATAGTTGAGATATTGATGAGTTGTAGATGACAGAATATTGTTAAGGGAGTCACTGGCTGCTTTTAGCCTGATGTCTCATTCCTGTATTTTGTTCTATAGTCTGTTGCTACTTTGAAATTCTCAAAATTGCTTAATTTTACTTTGGATTTTGATTGGTAGCGTAAGAGACACACGGCTCTGGAATAACATTACTCTGGAAAGTGTTGATGTTGAGCTTCAAGAGGGCACAATTGGTGCTTTTCATCTGAGCAGTGTTACACTTTGATGTGCATCATTATGATAGGACTGTAGATTGCAGCTTCTGAAGCATCTCTAGCTGCCCTTTTTATTTTTTAACAGTGTGTGTCCTGTCTAGTATGTCTAAGATGTTTGTATATCTTTGTGTATGCATGCAGGAATGTGCGTGTGCATGTATATGTGAGCATGAGTGAAATTAGAAAATACTTTTGGAAATAGGGATTAACTATTTTTTATTTGTTTGTTTTTTGTACTGAGGATAAAATTTGGCATTTTATACTGAGCCACATTCGCAGCCCTTTTATTTTTAATTTTTGAGACAGTCTTGCTAAGTTGCCCAGGCGTGGCATAGACCTAACCACCCTCCTGCTTCAGCCTCCCCAAGTGTTGAGATTGTAGGTGTGTGCCCTCTCATGTCTCACTCTCACTGATCTTAAGTCACCTACATTTTTTATTCATTTGTGAATATCATTAAGTGTTCATTAAAATAATTAGTGGAGATAAATCAATAATCAACAAATGCTTCAGTCCCTCTTCTGGGTTAGAGTGCTGTAGGTGGTGATACACAAAATAGAGTCCGTAGTATCTCTAACAGCCCTCAAGAGACTTAGAGAGGCTGAGATCATGAGGTTCAAAGAGATTAGAGAATGTTGTGCTGGGGACTGCATGGGGCCCTGTGGGGGATGAGGCGGTAAGCTGTATGACTGATGGGACCCACTGCGGGGATGAGCGGTACAAAGGGTCGGCAACATGGCAAGGTGGGAATGGCTGGTCAGGTCCATCGTGATTAAAGTGAGGTTTACAGTGTAGCTCAGTGGTGCAGTGCCTGACTGGCAGGCACAAGGTCCTGTATTTGATTCTTGGTGCCAAAAAAAAGTTCGAGTAAATGTAGGTGAGGTGGGTACAGAGAGAATTTAGGATAAAAGATGCTGCTGAATCAGGTATGAAACTAGATGAATATGATTATTCTTTCATCTCATTCTTCAAAAAGCAAGGATAATGTTACTGTGTACATTTTTATCAAAATGAAAGTACAATAGAGAAATTTATATAAGCTATATAGCAAGTGAATAGTATTTTTCAGTTAATAAGATTTAAACCTCTATCCTTGAAAAGCATTAGTATTATTTATTAAATATTAAAAATGATGCAAAAATTAATTGATTAAAAAATGATTCACATTTGTTTTT
Organism: Dolichotis patagonum; assembly: GCA_004027295.1. Taxonomy (NCBI): domain Eukaryota; kingdom Metazoa; phylum Chordata; class Mammalia; order Rodentia; family Caviidae; genus Dolichotis; species Dolichotis patagonum. The sequence continues at coordinate 2,894 of PVJX010005812.1, forward strand.
CTAGCTGGAGAAATCCCTGTGCAGTACTGTGCCCAGCCCACAAACGGCATGGTGTATTTCCGAGCCTTTTCTAATTTAAACACGCTTTCCGAGGAGCTGAAGCCCTACGTGCCTCTCTTCTGCAGTGTCCTTACCAAGTGAGAGTCTTAGATGTGGAACAGATACTTGTGATTCAACACAGCTTTAGATGTTACTAACATATATGTTCTGTGCAATACACACACACACACACACATTTTGTTTTAATGCATCAGTGGTAGTCACCTTTCATTGAGTTATTTTACTTTCAAAACTTAGTGTTGTTATAGTATATAAGTGTACCATATATTTGCTTGGAATTTATTTTCCTATGAAAATTATGTTTTCTTAGTGTATCACATTAAAATATTTCTGAATCTTGGGAGTTAGGTAACACAGATACAACTTGGGCAAAATACTGTATCTATTAAGATTTTGAAAAGGAATAAATTGTTCAGTCAGGAGATATAAGCAGTTCACCATCACTTGTGTAGGCTTTGGTTGTCTTGGGAGAAGATGGCGTGGGGACCCCACTCTAGTTTGTCTCTGCTAACTTTGCAGGTGCTATTATTCCCCATAAATAGCATGAATACACTTGGGAACACTTTATTGCCTGAGTACACATACAGTGCGTGTCCCTTCTCTGCTTAGCGTTAGCGAGCTGGCAGGATGAATGGTAGTCAGAGCGTAGACTTTACCTGTTCCAGGAGGACATAGGGAGCATATGCCTTTGAAGCACTGGAGGCAGAGCCTGCTGTACTTTGTGGAGGTGAAGATGCTGGCAGTTGAGTGCTAGGAGGCTGTAGGCCTGTGCCCTGGTGGAGGAGCAGATAGGAAGGAAAATGTCCTTCATCTTTGGAAAACTCATGCCTGTTTTTCCCTCATAGGTCCCACTGCTTGTCCTTTTATAGTAGTTGTAGAGAATACCTCACCATTGTCAGATTATTTCTTGTGTTAGGAGCCGTAGTGAGAATGTTTCTTCTAAAAACATTGATGCTGAGAGAAATTTTGTTTTTCTTAAGAATTTATAAAGGTTTATTTTTTAGATCCCTTTCCCCACCCAAGGCATACCAGATACTTCAGAAAATGAAGTATGTGTCTGAATACTTTGGAAGTAGAAAATAGAGAACACTCACAAAACATTTACAAACTTAGAGCTGTAAGGGGTAGAGTTTTATTTGTAGTGTTAGACACTGGGCTGCCTAAGTATCTGTGGCCTTGACACTGGGACCAGATGAGGATTACTTCCTGCAGAGAGGGCAAAGGAGCAGTGTGTAGGGTGTCAGTGCCAAAAGGCATTCATACTCTGTAACCTTCAAAGTATAAAAAAGTTTTGAAACTGTAGTTAATGAATACACGTATGTATATATGTAATTCTTAATAAATACCTTGTAATTCATGATGCAGTTTTTAAAATGACACGATACAGATTGCCTTGGTAATTCAGGAAATATTTCTTTGCTCTGTCAGGCTGGGCTGTGGCAACCTTAACTACAGAGAACAAGCTCAGCAAATAGAATTGAAGACGGGAGGCATGACCGTTTCTCCCCAAGTGCTTCCTGATGAGTCCCATCTGGACACCTATGAGCAGGTAGCTTTTTATTTCTAGACCATAGCTATAGTGGAAGATTTGCTTCTAGTATGTCTTTTTTTGTTTGTTTGTTTCAAATGATACCATCATTAATTTTTGCTTTTGTATTTTTTTCCTTTCATGATTTAGGGTGTACTTTTTTCATCTCTCTGCCTGGATCGAAACCTACCTGACATGATGCATCTGTGGACTGAAATATTTAACCAGTAATTTTATTTGCCAAAGAAGTTTATACTTGGGATGAATCAGACATCTAGTTCTGAGATGCCCTGAAATTTTTTCAAACTAGGAGAGTTTACTCATTTGTTGCTTGTTGGTTTCCTAGCCTGATTTTTTTGTTAATTCCTATGGACTTGTAAAATGTCTAAGGATGTTAAAATAGTCTAAAAACTTAGACGTAACAAATTGTGATAATGAAAGGGCCATGGCTGGGTCTCCAGGAATTTATTATATTTTTCTTTTCCCATAGCCCGTCGTTTGATGAAGAAGAACACTTCAGAGTGTTAGTTAAGATGACTGCGCAGGAGCTGTCAAATGGGATTCCAGAGTCTGGGCATGTCTACGCATCCCTTAGAGCAAGCAAGACACTCACACCTGTGGGGGACTTAGCCGAGACCTTCAGTGGGATGGATCAGGTGGGATCAGGAAGCATGCTGTTCCGGTTTAACTGGAACATCCAGAGTTGCTACTATTCTCTGGTGATGTTATTTCCTTCAGAAGAGCTCATTTTCTAATTGACCAACTTTCATGAGGAAAAATTACTCCTCTCTCTACTGCCACCCCCAATACCACTTCTCCCTATGCTGACTTTTACAACACTTCAGTGCAAAATCAGATTATGTTTCTTGTTTAAGTGAACTTCTTTTATTAGGATGCTTGTTTTTCAGGATGAAGGAATCTGTAATCTTGATCTCTGTGTGTTTGATTCCATTGGTTCAGGTGAGGTTGATGAAGAGAATTGCAGAAATGACAGACATCACACCCGTCCTGAAAATGTTCCCACGGATCAAGAAACATCTATTAAAATGTGATAATTTGAGGTGGGTTCATGATTTGTTTCTAAACAACGATCTTATGATTCATTCTGTTTTGTTAACTAGCTTTTAGATACAGTACTTTCACTGAATTTATAATTGTATGAACTTCCAAGACCAAAAAAAATTTTGGTGTTATAGAAATAGTTCCAGACTTAAAATATTGTAGTAAACTAAGAAATTCTGTTGGCAGAATGCTCTTTATTCTCTGTGCCCTTAAGAAGAACACAGAATTTAGAGGCAAAAACACCATCTTTGCATTTTAATAGCTATACTTTAACACTTTGAAATATGTGATGTCTTTTATAATTCGAACACACTGTGGAGAAGTAAGATAGCTGCATATTTCCATAGTTGGATACCATTTATTTTTAACTTTTGCAAATACCATTTTATACAAAAGCAATGTTACTTGCTTCTTGTGTTATCTGTACAAAATGTGATGAATTAGTAGTGTTTCATTTTTTGTCATAATGGTTTTATTAACCATGATTATTTAAGCAGATGTTCAGTGAATGCTACTCCTCACCAGATGTCTCAGGCAGAAAAAGAGGTAGAAAACTTCATTAGAAACATTCATGGAAGTAAGAAGGAACGGAAACCTGTCCGCCCACATGTGGTTGAGGTAACACACTACTTACTGAGCTGATAAACATTGAACACTGCAGACAGCAGGTGTAGTTCTTATTTCTTGCATGTTTAATTCTCAAAACCCCCCACTGTGGAGGTATTAGTACACCATTACATACATGAAGAATTTTAGGTACCAGAGGATTAAGTAACTTATCTAGAACTTGGCTAGTTTAGAAGTGAATTCAGACCTTGGTGTTTGGCCTTAGATCCAATGCTTATTTATTGTTACTTACACCTTTTGATGAGTGGTCTCCTAATAAGAGAAAACAGATTTCAATTTGGGATATGGTAGGATGAAAACAGCCCGAAACAGTGATCTGATGAAATTTCTTGCTGTTTGTTAGGCTTTGGAAGACATAGATGGGAAAATCCTTTTCACTGTGATTCACTAATTCTTAATTTTTCTCTGGAACAATAAGTTACTAATAATTAAATCAATTTACAAAGTTGATTTTAGTCTGATTCACAGCACCTGCAGAGAAGCCTTAATTCTCAGTGGAGAATATTGACTGTTGGCAGGTTTTGCAAGAATTTCTGTCATTTTCTCTATTGCTATTCACATGTCCTTCTTCAATTCATGGATGGTCTCCCCTGTCTCCTCAATCTGTTAACCTTTATGTAAATTAGAGGCCTTCAGGAGGTGGCCTCTTCATTCTGGATGCAGTTTTCTGACTAGAAAGTCCAAGAGAAGGAAAGTTTAAAACATTTTTCTTTGTGAAATATATTACTAGCACCTCTTTCATTGACAACCTGAAAAATCTAAGAAAATGTCTCTGCTTTAATACCTTTAACATCTTATTATTTAAAACAGTTAAGCAGATCTGCCCTAATCTTTGTCATTAGCCATGTGAATTTTATAGAATTCATACTTTCTAATCTTATTCAAGTGAGCTTTGCATTTTTCTCATTTCTCTTGGAAACACTTTATTTTCAGAAACCCATACCCAGGGGCTCTGGCGCTGATGGCTCCCAGATGATAAGAAAGCTGATCACAGTAAGTGGCCGTGGTACACCTGGCTTCAGAGTGACCCTTGCCCATTGCTTTGTGCTGTGTGTCTCAACCGTTCCTGGGGCCAAGTGATGTTCTCTGATGAAGAGTTATTGTGTCTTGTCACTGTCACCCTGAGTCTTTCTCTGACACAGTGCTGAGTGAGGGCCCTGTTCCTGGTCCTTGTGATGAGGGGGATGGATACTTGTTACTCCATGTGGCCACCTTACCCTGCAGTTTACTTTCATGTTAAAGTGGCTTGAATCCTGTCAGTCCACCTCCAGGCAAGCAATGGGATCCCTTTCTCCTTACTTACTCAGCTTTTCTAATGGTGCCATTGTCCCTGGTTCATCACAGTGTGTGGCACTTTAACATGTTCCCAGAGAATTGATTACATTGTACATGATGGAGGCATTTAATAATCACTTCACCTTTGGAATCTTTTGTGTCCATTTTGAAGTTAAATATTATATGGAATGACATAAAGCCTTGCTTTTAAACAGAATTGCCTAGTTAGTGATTTCCACAAAAAGCAGTTTCATAGTACTTGAGTTTTAGCACCTGTTGGCAGTAATAAGGTCTGTAAGTCTGGCCTTACTTATGTGCCTTTGTCCCCCCAGGAGCCCACTTTCAAACCCTGGCAGATGAAGACACATCTGCTGATGCCTTTTCCAGTGAATTTTATTGGTGAATGTGTCAGAACTGTCCCCTACACACATCCAGACCATGCCAGGTAAGACATTAGTTTGTTCAGTGTGATAGCATCATGACTTTGCCCAGCACAGCCTTAGGAACAGGCTTGTGTTCATTCCTTCATATGATTTCTCATCTGGCTTGTTGTAGCCTCTTCATCTTGTGGAAAAGTGGATGCGATCAGGGACTGAGTTTCCCTACAGGAGGAATTAGTGGACCTTTGGCCTTGCTGAAGACTTCAGGGTCATGGCTCATTGTCCATAGTGTCAAGATAGGGCTCTGTTTGATCCTCAGCCACATCAGTGTGCTTTCTGGAACCATCTTTTTTCCAGAGGATCAGCTATTACACATTCACATTTGAAGACAGCAGGAAAATAGACTGTAATACTAGAAATTTGCTTTATTAGAGTATACTATATGTGTTTTTATAGGGAAGGATGTCTATAAAAATTTATCCAAGACATTTTGCTATTGGCTATTTAAATAAATTATTATGTATACATTTACCTTCACATTAAAAGTAACCTCTTTTTACTTTATCATATTTAAAAAATGCCACAGGTGTATAGTAATCAGTTAAGATACATAGAGGTATTTTGAGGAAAATTTGATATTCTTCTACCATCCCTTCTGTCCAAGGGTTATAATCTAGTCAGAGAATTGTTTCTCACATTCTTATTTTGTTTTTATTCATTGTAGAAAAATATGGGGGTAGGGGAGGAGAGGTCCATAATGCATAGTTGTCTTTCAGTACTCTTGGGGGATCAGTTCTTGGACTGCACATAGATACCACACCTGCAGATGCTTACATCCTTTGTGTAAATAGTGTGGTACTTGTTCATACTGTCCTCCAACACACTTCAAATCACATTTAGATTGTTTATAATATAGTGTTAATATTGCCCAAATAGTTCTAAACTGTATTATTGAGGAAATAAGGAGAAAAACCATTTTATTTAATTAATTAATTAATTACTTAATTTATTTATTTAGGTACTGAGGATTGAACTCTTGACCTTGCACTTACCAGGCAAGCACTTATACCACTGAGCTAAATCCCTGGTCCAAAAAGCCATTTTAAAAAAATTTCTGTGAGGGCTGGGGATTTAGCTCAGTGACATAAGCGCCTGCCTTGTAAGTGCATGGTCATGAGTTTGATCCCCAGTACCGATTAAAAAAATTTTTTTCTGTGATTTGTGCTCGAATCCACAAATGTAGAAACTATATGGTGTTTATAACTTTTTTTTTTTTTTTTTTGGTACCAGGGATCGAACTCACAACCTCACACTTGCCAGGCAGGCGCTTAAGCCACTGAGCTAAATCCCTGGCCCGGTGTTTATAACTTGATTTTTGTTTTCACTTAACTATACTCTCAACATCTCTTCAATTACTTTGTATTGTATGGAATTCTTCCTATTAGTCATTTTTTTTTTTTTTTTTTGGTACCAGGGATCGAACTCATGACCTCGCAATTGCCAGAAAGGCTCTTGTGCTGCTGAGCTAAATCCCCGGCCCAGCCATGTTGTTTTTAACCTTCACTTTTTAATCCTTAATTTCAGTCTTAAGGTTCTTGCCCGTTTGATGACTACCAAATTCTTGCATAGAGAAATTCGAGAAAAAGGGGGTGCTTATGGTGGAGGTGCTAAACTTGGCTATAATGGAATATTCACATTTTACTCCTATAGGTGAGTTGTTATTTTCACTGTTTCACATGTGAATGTACACACATCATCTCACTTTAGTCATTGGATCTATAATTCTTAATTTTCTGAGGCCCTCCTGCTTGAAGACATGTGTCCTAATACCCAAGGGCGAGCTGTTTATTGCCACTCTGAGAGGGTTCTCCATGTCCCAGCTACCTTGACTTCTGTCACACCCCCGACTGTATCTGTCAAGGGAGCCATGATTAGACAAAGTGGACAAAACACAACAGAAGGCCTTGCTTCCATTCCCTTAGAAGTTGTCTTCAACCCTTTGTCAGTGTGCAGAAAGAGGCAAGAGGGTTTTCTCACAAACAGGTCCCACATATGAGTAATCTCTGGACTATTGTGACTATTGTGTATTTTATAGAAGTGAGGGTTTTAGTTTAACCTTTCCCTTTCCCAGGTGTCTCCCATAATTTCATTTTTGTGCTATATTTTCCTCCATCCATGTGGTGTCCTCTCCTGAGGAAAACCATGGAAGTGTGTATTTAAGTAATCCAGTGATGAAGCTAGGCAGATAGACCATGTCACTAAATAGAGGAAAATGTTGAGAGATTTCTGTGGTGAGATTGAAATCTGTGTACAGAGTAATTGGTTTTGCCAGTGAGCTTTTTGGAGTGTGGAGTGTTAAAATAGACCCATTAACAAACTGTTGAAAAACTGTTGACACTTATTTATTACTAAGTTTTTCCATTGGTAAAATGCTTGAATATTAAACTCTTGGGTTTCCTAGGGATCCAAATTCAGTAGAAACACTCCAGTCGTTTGAGAAGGCTGTCAACTGGGCTAAATCTGGAGACTTCACACAGCAGGATATCGATGAAGCCAAACTTTCCGTTTTTTCTGCTGTAGATGCTCCTGTTGCTCCTTCAGACAAAGGTATTTGAGTAAATGAGACCCTTGATACATGGTATAATATTACCAGACAATCCCACACACACAGTTATCTGAGTAATTGCTTCTTGGCATGAGTGGACTACAAATAGAAACTCTCATTTCAGTTTTTCTCATTTCTCTGTATTGCTTTGTGATAAAGATTTTCATGTTTGACAACCTAAACCATGACCTTGAAAACTCTTGGCCTCCAGTCAAGGAAATCAGCTGGGTGTGGTGATGAATGCCTGTAATCCCAGCACTCAGGAGGCTGAGGCAGAGGATTGATTCATGTTTGAGGCCAGCCTGGGCTACATAGTGAGTTCAAGCCCAGCCTGTACTACATAGTGAGTCCCTGTCCCCAAAACCTTCTCCCCAAAGACACATGATGTTTGCCATTTCAAATGAATCAAATCGTATCATTTTAGAACTTGAATAATCTAAGGCCCAGTGAAGCCAAATGGCTGGCTCTCAGTGGTAAAGCTTGACATTCAGGGTTGAAAGGGAACATTTTGACTTGAGAATGGCCACATCATTATCTAGTGCCATTTTTGTTTTGTTCACAGTATTAGTCTTACGTATTCCTGAGTCTTCACTCATACTTTTTTCTGTCTTTTTGAGACATTGTCTTACTATGCATTTCAGGCTGGCCTTGGGCTTACCTTGTAGCCCAGGCTGGTCTCAAACTTGCAGCGATTCTCCTGAATGCTGGGATTACAGGAATGCACCACCACACCTGGCTTCCAACCATACTCTTGCGAATATGACGTGGGGAGGGGGGGAACTTGGCATGGCGCTGCAGAAAGTAGAGGTCAAGGTTTGCTCTTTTGAGCAAGTAAACTTACTGAAACGTGCCTGAAGTGACAGTGTCAGTGTCACCAAGTTGTGCGCACAGACACCCACGTGCAGGCCATCTCCCAGCCAGCTTTTCTAGCTGTACTTGGTTTAACTTTTAGGTTTGGACCACTTCTTATATGGCCTCTCCAATGAGATGAAGCAGATGCATAGAGAGCAGCTCTTTGCTGTCAGCCACCACAGTCTTACTGCTGTGAGTGACAAGTGAGTATGTGTGGAGGGCCTTCATGTGCTCAGTGAGGGACAGTGAAACTCAGAAATATGAACACATCCTGTATACCTTAGAAACGGTCCATGTGGAAAACAGTCCTCATTCATGGTCTTTCTTCCAGGTACCTTGGTGTTGGGAAGAGCACACACGGACTGGCTATAGTTGGACCAGAGAATGAAAAAATTTCTAAAGACCCATCATGGATAGTAAAATAGCTGGTCACAAGCATTTCTGACTTTACTCAGGAACTCAACCTCTTACAAATTATGCCTCTCAGTTAGTTTCAACTTGAAATATCAAAAATGTTACTGTTTGTTCCAAAAATCATGTCTTTCTTAAAATTTGACCAAAGGTATTAATTGCTAAGTTGGACAAAAACTTTTTATCTTAAAGAAATACAAAGCAGGAAGAAACTAATTGAAATAATCAGGCATTAAATGCCAAATATAAACAAAGAGGAATTTTAAAATTTATTGATCCTAGAACATTTATTTTACAAATAAAAGTCAACTCTGACCTACCTGTGCTTTTGTTGTTCTAAATGTTTTGCTAAAGTAATATGTGTTAGGGTCTTTATTTAAAATGAGCACAAGTTCCAGCAACTGCCTGGCGTGATATGTAAAAGGTAGGATTGTACCACAGACTTGTAGAAAATCTACCCAACAGATGGGAGTTGAACAGGGCAGCTGGTATGGATCTATTTCAAGAAGTAGATGTGTTTGGTTATTAAGCATTAACTTCAACTTTCCATTTGTCTTCACTGAGCCAGAAAACTCAGTACCAGCTGTTCCTTTGTTTTCTTCCCATATAGAACTTATTTTTGAGCATTCTTTCCCTCCCCATTATATAATACTTTTCCATTTCTGGGACACAGATGTCTGGATTTTGGCTTTTGGAGACTAGGTCTGAGAGCACATAGACTGGAGAAGAGGCACAGCTGCTTCTGCACGCAGAGTTAACACCTGTCAGTTCTAGCATTTCATCATCCTCCCTCTTCAGCAGCACTCAGAATCTTCTTGAGTTCAAACTCATGCCCCATCAGCACCACAACTATCTTGTTCCAGATGGTAAATGTCAGATTCCTCTTAAACCATCCCCCCTTGACAGTTGTAATGTACAGCACAGTGGAAAGAAATGAAGAAACTATAAGATCCCTTATTCTTAGGGCTTATGTTCATGTTTTTTGTTTTTGATCTATGCCTTGTTTCATGTGTGCTTGGAGTTATGTGACTTTTCCCACCTGTATGGTCATCACTGCCAGAGCTGGTCCTGTGCTCAGGTGTCCCAGCCCAGGGCTGTTTTCCACATGGACTCTCAGAAGGGGAGTTCCATGTTTACTCAGTGTGGCAGTTGCTACTTGTGAAAGCATTTTTTTTCTTCTTTTTATGACTTTATGCTTGAGCCTAGTTCAATGATTCCTTATAAAGATATTTTCCTAGTCTCTTCTCAAAAAGTTAAGAGATCTTCAGTAGCCACCTATAAATCCTCAAGTTTTAAGATCCTACTAAAAGGTCTTGGGATATAGCTCAGCGGCACACATGCCTGCATGGCAAACATGAGTTGGCGCCCCGGTTTAAAAAAAAAAAGAAAATCATATAAAAAAATAAAGTAAAATTGGAATTTTAGCCAAATCTTTAATTCCACTAGATACATGAATTTTTTAAGCATGACACAAAACACAAGGTACAGTAAACAACTTACACTGGAGCGAGCAAGTGAGGATGTTTTCATTTTCTAGGATTTGCCTGGGCTATAGGAATGACACTGGTGGTGATGCTTTCTGTATCACGGTCAATAATACTTGCATAAAGTGCTGATAAATAAATGTTACAAAAAAGGATGGTCCCCGGTGCGTCCCAGGTTTCCCTAGTCACGGGGGTAGGTCAGTGGTGGCATGCGGCATTCAGATGTCTGCAGGCTCCTCCCCGTGAGTGCCACGCTGATGCACAGGCTCCAGCTGGCCAGCGTCCGACACATCATAGCTTGCTTTGTACTTGGCCAAGATCTTCATGAGTGGCCGGAGTTTCAGCCACCACTGTTCCTTGGGGATTCTGTGCCTGTGGAGGGTGAGAGGGTGGCAGTAAGTACCCCATGTACCATTAGAAGACAACTGACTGCCATGTTCCTGTGGCCAGCAGTGTAGAGTGGTACCAGAAAAGATGAGCTTTGTGGGGTCAACTGAATAGATTTTGGATAATAAAACAACTTTCTAAATCATTATTTTTGCATTTCTAAAAATTCTGCCTTATTTCTAAATGTGTGTGTATATGTTGCTGGAGATTGAACCCAGGGCCTTTACACCACTGAGCTACATATACCCCAGCCCTTTTGTGTTTTACTAATTTTTGAGATAAGGTTGCATTAGCTTTTCCAGGCCGGGCTTGAATTTGCAATCCTATCTCAGCCCCCCAGAGTGCTGGGATTATGGTGCATCATCATGGCTAGCTTAAAAATTCTTGTTTTTAAAAAATTAGCCTCAAAAAGCCAATGTGTTCTTAAAATACTTGAATGAATTATTTATATTTAATTAGGTAGTGGTGTTTCTCTGTCCTTAGGACTCCTATAATTCCTTCTAATGGCAATGAGAGTGGACATACAGTGTTTTGCTGACTTACTCAAAATCTGTTTCCTTCTTCAGCTCTGTTACAGGTTGAAAAAGCAAGTTTCTTTTGCGCATTCCCAGCAGACAAATGGAATCATCAGTAACAAATTTTTTTCCTGTAAAGTTAAAAAAAAACTTCAGTATTACTAACTCATCATATTGGATAGACAGATAGATAAAATGATATATGAAGGAAGGAATAGTAAAAGGAAAACAAAAGCTCGTTAACTTCAGGAAGCAAAATCACATGGCAAGGTAAGAGTTCAGATTCCTTAGAACCACCTTGAGGTAAAAGTCAGGGGATTCCTAGTTTTCCCACGCAGGCTTGGGAATCCTGATAGGGAGTGTGGATTCCATTTGAGAAACAGAGCTGTCTTTACCACCAGAACTGAAGCACAGGCTTCTCCAGTGCAGCTCTGCTCTGTTGGACCTGTCTCTTCTGGGGCACACTCTTTCATAAGCCTTTCAGGACAGGAAAAGAGAGACCCAGATATTAGAAATTATGTAGGTTTGTCCTAATAAAAACACAAACCTGGCATGATTGATCAAGAAACCTAAAAGGGATTGAAAAAAATACTGGCATAAATAACTAAAATGAGGAGTGAATGGGGACCAGAAATACTGCAGACAGCGAAAAGAAGAGAGATTACGAAGTTTCATGCCACATGTCTTGAAATTTAAATGAATTCCAAGTGTCCAGAAAATGTAACTTAAAAAGCAGTTCAAGAAAAAAACATGGGTCGGAGGTTTAGCTCTGTTGCACAAGTGCTTGCCTGGCAAGCGCAAGGTCATGGGTTTGATCCCCGGTACCAAAAAAAAAAAGAAGAAAAAACATGAATTGTTCTACAAACAGCCATTCATTTAGCAGTCGGTTCTTCCTACAGAACAAAAATGGGAGGTGTTTAATGTATAGAGTTCCTACCAAACTTTCAAAAAGCTAAACTTCATCTTGTCTAAACTTTCTGAGGGAAACCCCCTTCCCCAAAGCTTCCTGCAGTGCCTGTGAAGGACATCACGGCTGGGGAAGTTGCTGGTACATGTTCACAGTTAGCAAAACAAAACACTTGCACAGAAAGTACTACAGATTAAATCTAGCAGTGAATGAGAAAGTTTGTAGAATGTCCTGTCCTTTAAAAATTGGGGAAAAAAACACTTAGCCAATGACATATATTGGAGACCACTGAGAAATGAGCAGATTTCAGTTAGTAAGAATTATTCATCACGAAGCCCTGAAAGCATTCTTGTTCCCATCCTGACTGAGAGCTGCACAGGAACTTGCTGTCATTATTGCAGGTTTACTGGGGAGATTAACTGGTGCAGTGGGGTACAAACATGACAAAGTATCGAAAATGAAAAAGTTGTATACAGACGATGTGAGTGTATGTAAACATGAGGGTAAGTAATGAGTTCAGAGTCTAGAAAAGTAGTTGAGTGCAAAAAGGTAGTTCTTTTTGTATTTGAGTACCATTTACAATAATGTACTTGAAAATCAAGAGTTTAGGAGTAAACCTACCAAAGCATATGCAAAGTTTTCATAAGATAACGGTTTAATAAAAGAACAAAAGGTTCTTTTTTAAAACAAAACAAAACAAAACAAAACCCCTTCTTAGAAGGGCCAGTGGTGTAGTTCAGTGGTAGTGTTTGTCTTGTACCAATAGAGTCCTGGCTTCAATTTCCAATGCTGTTACATCCCTCTCCTCTGCCCCCAAAAAGAAAAGAAAAAGTTAAATATTATAAGAATGTCAGTTCAGCTGGCCGTGGTGGTGCATGACTATAGTCCCAGCATTTGGCAGGCTGAGGCAGGAGGATCTCTCTGAGTTTGATGTTAGCTTGGGCTGCAAACTGAATTCAAGGCTAGTCTGAACTGCATAGTGAAACCTTGTGTCAAAAAAAGTCATTTTCTCAAATGGTTTATTGATGAAATGCTACAAACGCTCTCCCCCCTAGCCTCCCCAAAACAAACAAAAATATCCAAAATTTTATTGGCCCTTGACCATCTGGTCTGTTTCTGTGACAGCACAAGTGGCCAAGGATAGCCAGATGCTGGAAGAAGGCCCAGATGAGAGGCCCTGTCCTATCAGGTATCAGTAATGACTTATTAAACTGGAATACTGACAGTGACCGAGAAATAGTTTTTAAGTTAACAGATACTTGTCTATGATGGACATTGTACTACAGAGTGGGAAACTTTTTCAAAAAACAGCAGCCAAATAATTTATCATTCACAGTCTAAAATTTAAGTTAGGGGATCAGGGGTTTAGCTCAGTGGCATAAGTGCCTGCTTGGTTGTGAGTTCGATCCCTGGCACCCAAAAAATAAAAAAAATAAAACTAAAAAAATAAAAAATAAAATTTAAGTTAGACCTCAACCTTCCTATCAAGTAGATTAAAACTTAGAGTATTTTTGAGGCAAAACTGAAGCCATGAAGCAAAATGTGTGTGAGCTGACAACACTGAAATTTGGAGGACTTCATTAGGATGACAAGGTGTGCCACAAGATGGGTGCAGATGTCTGCAATGTGTGACTGGCTAGATACTCAGAATATGAAATGCAAATAGAAAACATAAGATATGTTAAAATTCTATAAAATAATATCAGTATATCCAAACAATAGAAAAACAGGAGAAATATTTGGACAGTTCACAGAGATCAAGAATATTAGGTAATACACTGGGTGTGGTGGCGCATGCCTGTAATCTCAGCACTCAGGAGGCTGAGGCAGGAGGACCGCTGTGAGTTTGAGGCCAGCCTGGACTACAAAGTGAGCTCAGCGCCAGCCTGAACTGCATAGTGAAACCTTGTCTCAAAAAACAAAACCCCAAAAAACAAACACAAAAGAATATTAGATAAATTTGTTTAAGAACCTGTCATTTCCCTCTTTGTGAAGCCACCTCACACACGCCAAATGGACAACATTTGGAAAGTTTAGGTTTAAGTACGGGCCAAATGGGAGTAACAGGAACCTGCATGCCAGCACGTGGCATGACATTGGTAAAGTCAGTTTGGAGAACTAGTCTGGCAAAGCCTGGGTCCTCACCCGAGGCCGGTCCCAGGGACTTGGGCACTGTAGCGGTATGTGCAGTAAACACTAGACGTTCAAGTGCCAGTGTCAGCAGAGGGGTCAGCTGGCCTCCTGGAGTGAGGAGCATGAGGTAATGGTCATGCACCAAGAGGGCCTCACAGTCTGGAGGCCCTGGAGAGGCAGTCATGGAGAAGAGCCTGCAGTCTGCCCTTCCTGCACACCACAGTCAAGCTATCCTTGTCAGTGTCTTTGAAGGCTCACTCATAGGTAATGTTGAAGAAATGAAGAGAATGATTATTACAAATTCTGAGTTTGCTTCTGGCAAGGAGGGGGTAAAATATTGAAGGACACTTGGATTTTGGAAAAAAAACACCATACATCATTCTCTATAGTTGTGGGATTTGTCTATCTTAAAAACAGTGCTGGGCCAGGGATTTAGCTCAGCAGTGTAAGCACCTGCCTGGCAAGCGCGAGGGTGTGAATTCGATCTTTGGTACCAAACAAAACAACAAAAACAGTGCTGTACAGGTATTACTAGGTCTTAAGTAAAAGCCAGTTCAAAGTGTTTCAGGTCACCAAAGAAGTAACATTTTATAGTCTTGCTAGTAGAATCCAGTGTGCGCAGCAATTTTCTGCTTACTTAATAAGAATGCTAAATTATTTGTTTTCCATCACTGACAGGGTTAAAGCATTATATTTTGTTAATTATGAGGTGTGATCAAAATACATGGTGAATGTTTAAAAAGTTTTGTTATACTCACATAGTCACTAGTGTCCCATCCCCCTTGTATTGTCCCTCCCTTTGAATATATCCCATTGTTCTTGCTACTTTCTGAAGCAGTTCTGGAAGTCCTCTTTTGTGAATGTCTTTACAAGGTGTGATCAAAAATACGGATCTGGCACCATGTGACTTCTGGCTCTTTTAATTCACAATGACCATGAAGGGTTAACATTTTGAATCCATTTGGTTGTAAAGGCAACCAAGACAGCACAACTAAAGACATGAAAGAGGACTTTCCGAACTACTTCAGAAAGAGGCAAGAATGATGGGATAAGTGCGGCTGAAGATAGGAGGGAGAATTTTGAAGGGGGTTAATAGCAATGTCTATTTTACTGTAATTAAAAATATTGAAATTATTCACATATTTCAGCCATATTTGTATTTATAATGTTGTGTTTATAATGTTGACAGTCATAAATAGCAATTACTCAGAGAATAGCACTGTTACTACTCAAAGCTATAGATTTAAGAAGGAAAAGAACAACAACAAAAAAGCACTCTAATGCGTGTAACAGTGTTCTACCTATCAATGCTGAACTACCTCCCTGTGACATACCTTTGCCCTGGGATTCCTTCAGTTTGGCAGTGATCCATTCCATGGCTCGGGCAGAGATTTTGGTTCCAAAATTTCTATCAAATGGAGAAGGCGCTCCACCCTGTTGGTGGGTGAGTTATGTGAAATATTAGTTACACAACAATACCTACCTGATTATTTTTTTTAAGAAAACAAATGAAGGGGCTGGGGATTTAGCTCAGTGGCACAGTGTCTGCCTGGCAAGAATGGGGTCCTGAGTTTGATTCTTGGTAGGCCACTCCCCAAAAAAAGAAAATTTTTGTAATTTAAATAAATTCATATTTTTAATGGAACTTGTAAATATACTTCGGTCTTTTTAATATACAGTTGGGGGGAAAAATGGCAAAAATCTGATTCTTGTAGCCTATACTCAGCATCATGCTTTGTCCTCCTGAAATGAGGATTTTTGTCACTTGGACAAACAAGTAATAGTTTACATTATTTTAGACTTTGTGGGTTTTGTAAAGTTATTTTGGGATTGGGAAGAATCATAATTTCCTTTAAGAATCTGATAATTTGTGGACTCAGTTTCACAAAAAGATGTATGGCCTACTATTTCATTATATAGTACTACAGAACTCATCAATGTATTGAAATTTGATAAAATTTTCTAAAATACAAGGAAGAGGAGGTAACGAAGGAAAGAAACCTAAATTCGGAGACCTAGGAATACTTTCCCACAAGCCCAGCTCTGCTGTCAGGTGAGGCGCACTTATGAATCCAAATGAGAGCTTACCTATGATTCTTTCCAAGCCATTTTGATTTTGTGTAAATCTCCAGCATCACTGAGCTGATACCCCATTTTAGACAATAAATCCCAATATTTAATTTAACAAAGTATTTAAGTCAGATAAGAATTACCAGTGAACTGTGTAACTATTTACATGAAAGTTTGTATTTTTCCTTAAAATTCCTATACCCAAATATTGAAAGAGAATGAATCCTAAAATAGGGAGCTGGGGATATGGCTCAGTGTGGCACAGCACCTACCTGGCAAGTGCAGGGTTATGAGTTTGATGCCTGGTACCAAAAAAAAAAAAAAAAAAAAAAAAAATCCTAAAGCTGATGTTATTTTATATGACTCAGAAACTAGATATTTTGGGTTTTATTCTGTTTCGTCTTGATTTTATTATAACTGTTGGCATGGGCAGCTATTTCAAAGATATATGGTAGCCATTTTGGATTTACTATTATCTTGTTTTGAGTCCTTTATTGCATTCATTGTTTTGTTTTTATTGGTTCATTTCTGTTCAGTTTTGTTTGATTTTTACTATGTCTGAAGGTATCTGCAGCTATTTTGAAGACAACAAGAGGCATTATGTGAACATTGTTATTTCCTATTATTCTGTTTTAAAATCCTGTATCACTTACAGTTTTGTTTTGGTTGACTTTATTCTGTTTTATTTTACTTGGTTTTATTCTCTCTCTTTTTTTTTCTTTTTGTACTAGGGATCAAACTTCGGACCTTGCACTTGCCAGACAGGCACTTGTGCTGCTGAGCTAAACCCCCAGCCCTAGTCTCTTTAAAAAACCCCAACAAACTAGATGTTTTTAAATCATTATGGAATTTACTTATATATCTTCCCCCAACATGGCTAAAAGAAGGCATCACTCTCATAAAGGTCACACAAGTCATGCATTGTCTTCGGCTTCAGGGCTCATGAGGGCCACAAGGACTCTGGGATGTCACCCTACCTGCTGCATGTGGCCCAGCACGTTCTTCCTGCAGTCAAACACCCCCTTTCCTTCTTCGGAGTAGAGCTGGTAAATGAAGTCGGTGGTGTAATTCTCACTACAGCTCTCATTCCTGAAATGAGTGGGAAGCAGCTGAGCTCACTCCCCGGGCACTGGGGAGGTGTTCTACCCCTCAGTCTACAGATGGCCGGGGCGCTTAGCCACCTGTCAGCTCAGTCATCTTAATCCTCTGCCCCTACCCCGACTCTGGGTATTTGCTCCTTCCTTCATAAAGCTCAGGGGCCTTGGTTAAAGAAACAATTGGAAGATATTCTCAAAACAAAACAAAACAAAACAAAAAACCCACAAAGCAAAAAATAAATCTTAAAAGTCACCTTTCATTTAAATGCAAACATGTACTTCTGTGTTTCTTCAATATTCACGGTGAGAATCAATGGTTAAAGGACCAAACTAACATTTCAGAGCATGACACAGTTTCCAAGAACCTAGGTCTAAAGTAAGATTACAAGTATATTTTCATTACCTGAGCACAAGACCTCTTTGGATGGTGGTCTTCATTTTCTCTGTCAGGTGCTCCACATTGGACTAGAAAAAAATTATTTTGTTCATCAGACAGTACTTACTAGGCATCTACTGTGTGCCAGTACCGTAAGGTAAACGCTGACGTCGCAGCAAGCAGAGAGAGGAGGCGGCAGCTTTTATTACTTGTTTGCGGGAAACCATAAAAGACAGGACTGTATCAGGTAATGGTAAATGCAAAGGGAAGGATACTAAATCAAGATAATAGATGTAGATAGAATTAGGCATGGGTTAAGCTTGATTAGGTCACCTTATCAGCTATGTCAACTCGGATTGTCTTGGGAGCCGTCCAGGGGAGTGGTGCAGCACACTTCCGGGTTTGTCTAGGTGGGTCTCTGCTTTCTGGTTCCTTCCTCTCCGGAGCTTTTCCCTTTCTTTGCTTAGTGCTGCCTTGAACTAAGTGGCTTTGCTCCACCACGCTCTTCCCCTGTGCTGTTCCTGCCTTGGAGCCAACTGACCATGGACTGAATCCTCTGAAACCGAGCTAAATCAAACCTCTTCTAAATTGTGGCGTTGGGTATTATGTCCCAGCACTGGGAAAGCTGACTCATACATAGGCCGACATTACTGAGCGTATTTATTTAGCAAGTGGAATTTATAACTTCCGCAGGGAATGTTTTAAAAAATAAACACGTTTCCCTCTTTAAATGTTTATTTTATTCTGCGTATTTGCCTAATGCTTTCATCCTTATCTGTTGCTCCTTATCATTTTCATGACAGTATGTTCTTAGTGCTCTCAGGAGAAAATAACTCTCTACTGCCTGACTATATAGAATCCTTTTGAATATTTTCTAACTAAGAAAAAAACATAAAAGACTCATAGCCATACACAATTCTGTTAAGGGAAAAATATCTTGAAAGAAGAATGTGTAACATCTTAATATGCAAAGATCACGGAAGTTAATTTCCTAGTGACTCATCCTAAAAAATAGGGGCTTTTTACCTATAATCCTATCTTAGTCACAATTAACTTTTTAAAGCATCTACAATGTGTTAAGAGCCATGGTAAGTGCTAATACAACATTGTCCTCAGAATTTTGAAGTATAAAAAATTCAACATTGCCAGTAAACTCATGGTTTTAATGTCCATGTCACAAGCATACAGACTTGTTATTAATAACACTAAAGGTATGGTGGTGCAGGTCTGTACTCTCACTATTCTGAGAGGCTGAAGCAGGAGGATTGCAAGTTCAAGTCCAGCCTGGGCAATTCAGTGGCTTAGTGAGTACATCTCATAAGAGGCAGGGAGGGGCTGGGGATGTAGCTCAGTATGAAGTCCCTGGGTTCAACCCCTAGTACAGCAAAAACAAAGCAAAAGCAAAAACAAAAACTAAAGCAAAACACCAAACCATTGCTTGATTTGGTTCAGAATCAGGTATGATCATAACTTTATCAAAAACAGAGTTGCTCAGTTTGTACCTTACCTGCCCAGGCTGATCCTTCCGTAGGGAGTTTAGCAACGTGTCATGGCTACAGGGGCTGAGAAGACACTGGTCCTCTGGACCTTCTCTCTCCTCCCCACCTAAACTGTGACCACCTCAGCAAGTGCTGAGGCTCCCACCAATCTCTGGGCACCACACCAGGCCTGGGCCCATGACAGCTGGGCCAGCCTTTCATGTAAAAGGGAGGCCATGGGAAGCCAAAGAGAGTCCTCATGGAAAGAAAGCATGGCCGTGGGATGGATTTGTGAGTGAAGGTTCATCCACAGTAACATGTCCCACTGTGGTGGGGGAGGCTGGGCAGGAGGAGTTGGTAAAGATGGGGCACAGCATATGAGAAACCTCTCTATACCTTGTGCACTGTTTTACCATAAACCTAAAACTGCTCTAAAGAATGAAATTGTTAATTTAAAAATACTAGAAAACAGCACAAAACAGGAAAAAAGCAATCAGTTTGGCCCCTGTTTG
Source organism: Dolichotis patagonum (assembly GCA_004027295.1). Taxonomy (NCBI): domain Eukaryota; kingdom Metazoa; phylum Chordata; class Mammalia; order Rodentia; family Caviidae; genus Dolichotis; species Dolichotis patagonum. The sequence continues at coordinate 22,653 of PVJX010005812.1, forward strand.
TTTTGTTTCCAATTGGTGGCATCTGTGCCATCCCCTGAAGAGTTAAGCCACTCTCTGTTTGAGCTCTGACCACCCTAGTGGTGGGCACCTCATCTTCCAGCTGAACTCAGCACTGCCAAGGCAGTAGGCTGCTTCTGGTGGGCAGATGCCAGAGCTCCAGCCAGGAAATTTTTCTCCAACCTCACAAACCTCCCCACCCTGGGGTACATGGGGACACTGGAAGTCTGACCTGTGTCCATACCTTGAGGCCTAAGCAAAGCTGCTTGAAGTGTTGGATACTATTAAACAAGTAAACATCATCTTTGAATGCCTTTTGACACATGTAAGAAAAACAACAGATGAAATCATTTAGCTATAGACCAAAATAACATTAGTCTGTATTTTTAGGCACAATAAAAGGGCCCTTATCCTGCTGTTCACTATCATACACTGAAAAGTGCTAGTACCGAAGTCAAAGTTTCTGTACTCAGATGATAACTGAAGGGCATGCAGGGTGGGATGTCCTACACTACCAGCTCCTCCCCTCAATAGCAAACAACCATAAATACAAGCATTCATTTAGCATCCTCAATAAGCATCCACGGCAGCCTGCTGCAGTGACGTACCTGCAGATCTCGGATGTCAAATGGCTCTTCAAAAATGTAGGCAGCATCAGCTCCGGCCGCAAGTCCCCCCATGTTGGCCAAGTATCCACAGTAACCCCCCATGGTCTCGATGATGAACACACGGCGCTTAGTACCGCTGGCAGACTGCTTGATTCGGTCACATGTCTGGTCACGGATAGAAGAGATCAATTATTCCAAGCCAGGACCTTGGCCAGTGCTGGATGCACACTAGGCCAGAGCCCTGCTCCCCCAGTGAGCTACAGCAAGTCCCTCCACCAAGCCTGCGCATGCAGTCAGGAGCATTGGACAGAGAGAGGGAAAGTGCACACAGCTGCCAGGATGCTGCCTCCATGAGACAAATGCCCTGTGCTCACTCCGATTACCCATGGTGGGGACCTGGTCTGGTACTACCCTTTTCCTGGACACCTCCAAAGGTGATGAGAAGGACGTCACTTAAGCCAGCTCACTGTGTTTTTTGAATGTGTCCTTGGTGCTTGCACAGGAGGTCAACAGGAGTGTGAAGTTAAATTTCATAGGAGCGTCAACTAGCTAGTTTGCTAATGGTAATTTCTTTTTTCAAAACCTCCCTATGACAGTTGGGTTTTGGTCATCTTCAGTGTACCCATGGATGTGATGTTATGGTTAGGCTACCTCTTCTCACAAATAGTAGCTTTGTAGACAAAGACACCCAGAGGAGCCCTCCAGAGAGGCACCAGGTCTCAGAATTAAATGTCCTGCTGTCCACCTGCCATGAGGGCCTAGGCTTGGGGTGCAGAAAAATCTCTTTGCTATCTCCCACCAATTGTCCCAGTCTAGGTGCCACTCATTTCCTTGGGACTCTGAAAAAGCCTCTACTCTGGCCCTTGCCATCCAATGTGTCTACAAGCTGAGATCCATCTACAAAAACCAAATTTGATTGAGTTCTAGTGCTACTCAAAACCCTTCAGTAACTACTACTTCTTCAAATCTGTGTCGAAGTCTTCTGATGGAACCCTTCCCTGGCCATTCTTGAATCCAGCTGCTGTCCTGGCCCAGAGATTCGCGGTGCTATGGTCCTTAGGGCCTTTGTGTGTGTTAGTCTCTGGACATGGTGGTGAACTGGAACAGGAACAGGAGCACCAGAGGTCTCTGGAGCCTAATCCCTGGAGCCTGGGAATGTTCCCTTGAGAGTAAATTAGGGATCTGGACGCCTGGAGATTATTCTGGACTATTGAGGTAGACTCCAAGTGCCATGATGTGTGTTCCCAGAAGAGAGAGGCACAGTAAGATTGGAGGTGGAGGCAGAAGGTCACTAGGTACTGGAGCAAGATGCTGTATGCTGGTTTGGGGAACAGGAGAGGCCGGGGCTTACGGTCTGCCAGGAATGGAGCCCTAGAAACTAGAAGAGGTAAGAAGGTCCTCCCAGGAGCCCACCCCTTCACTTCAGCTCCCTGACTTCTGCCCTGCAGAGCTGTGACAAAGTGGATATTGCTTTAAGGCAAGGCATGAAGTTTTTAGTCATTTGTTACAACAGCCACAGGATACTCAGGCTCCTTCCTCTTTAGCATTGACCCAATTTAATGTCACTTCCTCAGGAAAATGCTGCCCAGAACAAGACGGTTCCCATATTAGGGCCTCTCATGACCTTTCATCATAGAAACCATCCTAGTACATCTTCTTGCAAGATGTACTAGAGCGGTTATTTGATTTGGGTCTGTATTTCTCACTAGATACAAATTTCATGAGAGCAGGCATCCTAGGCTGGGCTTATCCTACACAACACAGTAGTTTCATCAGCAGCCAGCTGTGCCTCCAACACAGTAGATGCTCAATAAATGTCACTGGATGAGACAGATGCATGCGTCATCCAGCCCATTCATCAGCCAATCTAGGCCTGATCCTACAGAATCCCTAAACTTGTCTCCAATGGTTCTAAGTGATCTCAGGAAGGGAGATGGTGCTCTGGGCTTGAGATAACCTTTAGAGGAAGAGGAAAGAATGTTTTGTATCAAAGTAAAATAATACCAACTTGGGAAATTTCATTTGAGTACTTTTGCTAAGTTTAGAAGAACACACTTGATGAGCAGATATAGGTTTCATTAAAATCATTCTAACCTATAATTCCAATTTCTTTGATAGATTCTACTCCCCACCCTATTAGTTGATTTATTCAAGATTCAGTCTGTGCTTTAACAGATGGGCAGCTTTGCATTCTCTAGAAGCCAAGAAGTGAAGAAAAACAGATCGATGGTTTGTTTGTATTGGGTATTTCTACAAATACCCAGTACAAATATTTCTTTGAGGCATTCAAATCCTCGAAGCCTTATTGCACAGTCTTTGGCCCACACCATTATCGGGGGTGCTGGACTGCAGAAGAAGGGTGGCTATTGTGAGGCAGGCAGGTGGACATCAGGTCTCCCTACAAGGACAACACCAGTTGGGTTATTTTCCTGGCAATCTTTTCCACATGCTCATTTTAAGGAGACTGTTGCTAGAAAACTGTCATAAACACTTAATAGTAAACAAACACTCCTGGCAAAGCAGCTCTGTTGTGAGGGCATGTGTCTTCCGATCCAGCTGGGCTGGCAGTGAGACATAAAGTACACTGAGTGAACCTGACAACTGAGCAGAGGCCTGATTCTCTGTATGCCACTGATTTAAACACAATGACAGCTGGATTGTAGTCATCTGCCTTTGCTTGAAGTTTGAATATATTGTCTCCAAATATTTTTCCCTTATGCAGACTGTATCTGAAGGCTTGAATTCATTTCTTCTAAAAATAGTAATTCATTCCAGCTTTGTCAAATTTAATTACCCAAAGAAGTAGAGACAAGAAAAGTGCAAATGCCATCTGACCATATTCTGGTGGACCTGGTTGTTTTGAGATGAGAAGAAGAATCAGTCAGTGTCATCCTCACTGTGGAGTTTTGACAGCACCCACAGCTGGGCCTGCCCTTTAGTACTGGCCACCCTTTCAATAAGCTAGCATCAAGCACTAGTGGCTTCCCATGTCGCATACAGACGATTCTCTGGGGTAAAAACCTGGGTGACTGGTCCAAGCCACAGTTCAAACACTGCTACCATGTTGCTGCACTAGTTGAAAAATACTAATCAAAGTTTAAATGATAAAGTGGAGTTTACTACAGGGTTAGGAGAGAAAAAACCAGTGGACTTGAATGTGGGAACATGCTTGCTCTTCTGATGAGCTAGGAGGTCAATTGCCCCGTGACTGTGGGGTTCCTTCAAGGTAGCCAGCTTACTGCTGAACTTGGGTGACCCGATGGTGCAGAGGCTGGGCAATAGGAAGACTCGGTTTTGACCCTCTGTTGGCAGAGAGAAACTCATTTCCCTGCAGTGAAGCCAGGGTTGTTCTATGTCACAAACAGTGAGTGGTTAAAGCTGGTGAGATGGTAAATTTTGTTCTGTGAAGTGTGAAAGGAGAGGAAAGCCAGGACAAAGCCTGGGCACTCACAGCACTCAGTGACTGGGGATAGCTGATTGCTTGTCTGTGATCTTATTCAACATGCAAAGAAACAACACTCAGGAGAGGAAACAGTGCCCTGGGGAGCTTTTACCTTGGTCCTGGGCTGAGGCCAGGCTCTAGGAGGCCACCCCCCTGCTGGGACGTCAAAAGAACAAGCATGATGGAGACACCTAAAGGGTGTCCATCAGTTTATGAGTAGAGTGTAAAGATTCTAATGGAGACTTAGGATGATTGGCCTACCTGGAGGCCTCTGTTCTTCTTTTCCTGCCTTATAAGTCAACTTAGAAGAACCTGGGATGAAACTGCTGTTCTCTGAGGTTCTATGCAAGGCTAAACTAAGGAATCTAGCCAATAAAGTTGTGATTTCTCCCTGCAAACCCTGGAGCCAACTTGGATATGAACGTCTAAGGTAAGAGCCAGCAGTCGTCATCCTGGGCAGTGCCAGGCATGGTGAGTCAGAAGTCACCACACGGGGCCAATGTCCTTCTTCCTGATGGGTGTGGCCACTCCCTGCAGCACAGGCCTTTGGAGCTACCTCAGAAGTCCCAATGTTCAACACAGAGGGGCCAGCACATTGGGCTCATGAGAACTCTACATTACACGCAGTGCAGTGTGGCTGTCAGTACCACATCTGGGACCTCCTGAAACAGTCCCTAGTAAAGCGCCCTCCTGGGAGAGCATGACTTTAGCTCCTAGAGTGCCTCTCATCTCACCAGGAAGGATGTGCTTTCAGCTGGCAGCCTGGGGCTCCTTTTGGACAGATGGGTCAGTATGCTCTGTCCTTTGGATACATCCAGCATCCAAATGCTCTTTGTGCACATTTCTGTGTCTTGCTCTATGATCCCCCTCTAATGCTATTAGAATTTGGACAGAAGCAACAGGCTTTACCAGAAACGATGGCCCCACACCCCTTGCTTAGGTGGTGTAGTATTATTATAAGATGACTGCATAGAACATTTAACTTTAATTGACAAAGACAGGTTCCCCAAGAGAAACTAGGAAAAATTACTGTTACAAAGTCAAGCTAATGGGGAAATCGATTCATTCATTCTGAAAGATTTGAATGGGTTTCACCTTTCAATTTCTTTTCTTTTTTAAACAAATTTATTTTGGCAGTATTGAAGATGAAATTCAGGGTCTCACACATGCTAGGCAAGTGCTCTCCCACTCAACTATATCCCCAGCTCTTATTTTAATTTTTATTTTGAGACAAAGTCTTGCTCAGTTGCCCAAGCTGGCCCTGAATTTGTAATCCTCTTGTCTCAGCTTCCCAAGTAGCTGGGATTACAGGCATGTGCCACATGATGGGCTTCTCCTTCCACTTCTGCTTAGGGTGCGACTGGGGAGGACAGAGACCCCAGGGTGGGAGTAGCCCTGACAGGTAGTCTTCTGAAGGCAGAAGAAACACATGGGTAAGACAAAACAGAGCAAGAGTAGAAACAGAGTTCTCTTACCTGGACAACCACATTCATGGAAGTATCAGAACCAATACTAAAGTCTGTGCCTGGGACATTGTTGCTAAGAGTAGCAGCCACGACGCACACAGGAAAGCAAAACTCCTCGTGGCTGTCTCGCGCCTTAGCCATCATGAGCGCACTGTTGAAAGCCTGAAGCAGCAGGGCCACGGCAGTTAGCAGGGCACAGGCACATCACCTGCTGGTCACTGGGTGTGGGCTGTGGCTCCAGGATGTGACAGAGGGACCTGAGTCGCCAGGGTGAAGCTGTTTCATGCGGATCAACAGAGCCAAAGGATGCCTAGATTAGCATCCCTGCAGGAAGGAGGGTGTGCCTCAATCATGCATGGGCCACATGGCATGGCCCTTGTCCTTGTGCCCCTCATCCCATAGGAGGAGGCCATAAGCAGCTGAGGTAAGGTGGCGTAAAGCAAGCAGCAAAGCAGGCATCAGGCAGGGGACAGATGTGGCATCATGGTGTTAGTCATTAGACAGAACAGCTGCTCGTTTCTTGGCATCTCAGAGTAGGTGGAGAAAGCCAGTTAAATTAGGAAGTTTAAGTACTTTAATGCCAATCCTGTAACTTCTGCAGGCAAAGGGTGGGACAGCACATGGCTATCAGGAGGACATCAAATGACTAGCATCACTGATGCTGAGAGGAGTCCTTTGAAGGCAGGCACATGCTGCCATGGAAGGCAACACAAGGAGGCATGTGATTATGTTACCCACTAGCCTGTCACAGGGGACCCCAGGCTTCTGCAATCTCTCTGCTCTGGAAGGAGAAACCACTTCCCTTCTGGAGGGAGACTCCCTTTTAGGGTCCCAGGCAGTGCTTACATTAAAAGCAGGACAGACCAGCAAGAACCCAGTCAATTGCTTTGGAATTCCAGTGTGAATGAAACCTTTCGGCTGTGATGTCAAGAAAGTGAGCTATTTTTTAGCCCAGAGGCAGATGTTTTGACTATCTGCCTTGGGTGAAAACCAAGTTAGTAGTAGAATGCTGGTCCACTTGCCCACAGTTCCTAAATTTAAGACGCTCCCAACAAAGCAAGGAGTTTCTGTAAACCATTTATTTGGCGGCAAGCCTGACCCATTTATAGTTTTATCTGTTTTTCAACGTATCAGTCTAATCTGCTGCAGAGATACTAATGTTGAAGCAGAAGGGGACTCAGGCCTTCCTGAGGGTTTTACAATATGGCACATCCTTGTAGTACTGGTTCTACAATCTAAACATTCTGAATTCTAGTGCCTGTGTGGCTCAAGAATTCTGGACAATGGGCTGTGGACCTGCAAGTAGGTTAGTTCTTAGAGTGGTCAGTAGGAAGGTGACACAGACAGTCAGTACTGGGACATGATGGCAGTGTGGGCAGTAGGTCCCCAGTGCCTACCACAGCCAGCCCTCACCTCCACCAGAGCTCAGTACATGGGTCTTTGGGGGAGTCTTCATACAGGTTCTGCCAGTCTACATCAAAACTGTCCAGGGATGCTGCTGGCCAGCACCCACACTATTTGCTGGCCTCCTCAGCACTTTTAGAAAAGCATTTTCACTCACTTTACTAAGGGATAACCTAGTTCAGGGTTAATGTGGGGTGGGCTCTATCTCAGGGTTAATTCAGGTCTCTCAGAAGGTCCCCCCACCTGAAGTCAAAGGGTGCAGGTGGTCATCTTGGAGACCACACTATTCTGTGCAGGCCAGGTTAGAAGGGTTGACTGCAGTCAGCAGGTATTAGTTTCTTAACTCCACTTTAAAACCTCATAGAGCGTTTGTTGTATTACTCCAAGAACGTTGTATGCTTTTGTTCCCTTTTAGTCCTCTTTGATTTCCTTCAATCTCCAAAAAAATGAGTGTGCAACTTGAAGCCAGGGAGCCTTTTCCAGGAATGTAGGGAGCTCTGAAGACACAGAAGACTCCTGCTCTGGCTCCTGCAGAGAGTGACAGTGGCTGCACCTGCTCCTGGCACCAGGTGTGCACAGTTTAAAACACTATTAAACTTTCTCGCATGTTTGGAGAGATCCACACCAAGAAAGAGATGGGATAGAGTTTTAGGGATGTAATTATGCTATTCAGTGTCTTGGTGATTGTAATTCAAGGCTATCTGCTGAGCTGTGGTCAATGCCACCTTCATGGCACTCATTGGCAACTCATACTCAGCTTGCTTTCGTTTATTTTGAGGTAGAACAAAATGTGCACCAGTGGTAAGGGATAAAAAGTAAATCCAACTAAAAATCCTGCAGCTGTATCAACAGAATTTCCTAAACTTCTGCTCTGAGGTACTTTATTAACTTTGTTCGCTCTGGAGACTGTCTGCATTTACTGAGATTCATTTCTAAGGATGCATCTGTAAGTTAAGCATTACTACTGGCAAGGAGGTAATGATTAATGAAAACAATGATTAAACATCCAAAGGTGATGGCAGTTTAATATAATAAGACTAGCCCAGGGTTTCTTGTCCTCAATAAAGCCAGATAATTCCCTGTGGTGGGGACTCTCCTGTACGCTGCAGGACAATAAGCAGAATCCCTGACCTCTACGCACTAGATGCCAGGAGCAATCTTCTTCCTGGTTCTAACAACCCAAAACGTTCCTTGATATTGCAAAATATCCCCTAGCTGTGAGAGCATGTGTAGTTGGGAACACCAAATCTTTGAACAAAAGGAACCATTTACTATAGGGAGATGTCCATGGGTTATAAAATTAAAAGCCACTGAGACTACACAGGTGAACTGTTTAGGACACCTGTTGAAGTTATTAAGTACAGTTAATGGATGGATACTAACTTGCCATGAGCCCTTAATCCTTGAGGGCTTCCTTGATATACCAGAACAGTGGCAGAAGGGAAATGGGGAACATATGTAGAGTTTCCTCATATCCCTCATGTACTCATTTTCCGGGGATGAGATCGGTCCCCTGTCATTGTTATGGTCAACCTAGCCTAGTTCAGAGCCGTATCCAAACTATACTAAAAAGGAATCAACTTCATCACTTATAAACGAACACTAGAAGAAACTGGTGCCACACTGGTATTTTGGAGCCTTTGCCTTCAGGAGACACAAAAGGACACTCAGTTGTCTTCTCATCCCTCTCCGGGCTCCAGAGCAATCTCAGCACACACCGAGGGCATCCTGAGTTGCCCAGCCTTGGCTGTACACCTAAAGGCATCAAAACCAAGACGATCCAGCTCCTTGGAACCTCAGCAACAGAACACACATCACACATACACAGACACTCACACACTTACCACGTATGACTGTGCCTGAATCCATCAGAAATGATAAATACCAACTTGTTCTTTTTTTTTCTCAAACAATATTAATCGTCAGTCCAGTCTTGAAAAATTCAAATGAATAAAGGACTAAATTTAAGAAAATTTACAAAATCCCTCAACGGAAAGTAAGAAGGAAAGGGGATAGATAATTTGGGGCAGTTCTCCCTATATATTTTGGTTTTCAGATTTTCCACTATATATGTATTATATATTTAAAATCCCGGGGAAAAGAATTCTTGTAGCTTGTAGCAGGGGAACTTAGAACTGTAAAATGAGAAAATCTTTCCTTCATGCTTGAAATTGCAAATATCTACGAGGAGACAAACACCAACTGTAGGTAAACACCAATCTTGGTCAGCACCTACAGAAGCTTTTTGCCACTAACTGCAAATGATAGCTGTCCAGATCCCCACCTAGCCACTAAATTTGACTAGGCAACCATGAGGAAAAAAGCTCTAATTGCTTTCCCTGCAACCTCAGCTTATGCAGACTTAAAATCTGGCTAAAGCAGATAAAAGAGAGAGAAAGAAAAAAAGAAACTTCATTTTGTGGGAGATACTAATTTTTACATTTACAAATGAAAATTCATCAGGAGCTTGAATCAGCCAGTAGCAGCAAAAGCTATAACAACCGTCACCAGAAAGCACATGCAGTATCTAAGTAAGAGGTTAGTGATGGTAAATAAAATAAACATCGCTTCCAGGCGACACTGGGCATGATGCTTTAGTAAAGAAACTGAGGAAGGCTTAAGGAGTTCAGAAAAGCAAGAAAAAGTGCTGAGCAATACTTACCAACTGAGTTTTATTTTTAAAGCTTTTTGGGGGGCTTTTATTTACCAGTACTAGAAATAAGTGTGGTGCCAAGAATTTAAGAAAAATAAATCTTAGAAAAACATCATTTACAAGATCTAGGTTTCCTAAGGAAAATAAAAACTTGAGAATAACTGAAAAATTTTAAGACATTGAATTTAAAACAAACAAACAAACAAACAACCTCAAAGAGCATCAGTACTTATGGATGTAATTTAAGACCACCAGTTTACCAGTGGAAAAATAATGTGAATGGCCATAACCAAAATATAGTAAGTGTAAAGAATGAATTCAGGTAAAAGAATAAAATTATAAGACATTTAGTTCAATGTCCTTAAATATCCTTAAGAGAGAACCTTGAACTCAAGATTCATCATGATAAGATGTTGGAGGCTGGAAATAAATTAGGTTCAGCACCCAAAAACAAGAACAAAAAACCAACCAATTTGAATGATCTGCTTAGCTATGGAAAATCACTGTCACTTCATAGGTCTAGACAGTGATAAGATGTCAGCCCAGCCGCTGCATAGCAGGAAAGGTGGTAAACATTCGGTGAGCTAGAGCAACAGTTTTTACAGCCTAATGGACTTTTTAAATGTATTTTTGTGTGAAAATAAATAAAGAAAAGAGTTCATTTTGGTGGCTAGCAGGAGCTATTTCTAGTGCACTGGTAGATAAAAAGAGCCAGAGCCTGGGGTTAGCATCGGCCACACCTGCTTTGCTGGCACATACGCACTTACGTCTGTGATAGTGTTCAGAGCTGTGTCTGCCCCGATGCTGAAATCGGAACCGGGCACATTGTTGGAGACAGTGGCAGGAACCATAACCATAGGGACACAGAATTCCTCGTGTTTCTCCCGGGCAGCTGACAGCTCTAGGAGTCCCAGGTACGCCTGTCAGATAAGTGTGTGTGACTGTAGGGGCCAGGAAAGGGGAGAGAGAGACATGGAGGGGTGCACCAGGAGCAAGGGCAGGGGAGCCTTGGGGAGCCACTTCTACCAGAGCACACAGGGTACATATTGGGGTACCACGGAGCACTAAAAAGATCAACACAGAGATGCATTAAAATCATAGGCAAGGAGAGCGGTTTTCAAAGCACAAGGGAGAAAAACAGACATCATTTAGAAGTAGAACTACATAGTCTCTTACTGGTGACAATCTGGTTATGTGAGGTTCTTATTTTTTTTTTTAATCAAAAGGTTATCATGGGACTGATCTTTTTTGAATAGGGCATAACTAAAGACTACAGTCCAATATGGTACACGATTTTAAAATCTATAAAGGAAATTTAACCATGTAACCATTTTGTTCTCTAGAGACAACTGACTTTAAATTTAAGAGATGGATTTCCACAGACTGGAAATAAATCAGAACTCATGGAACACACGAGTTTCAGTTAAGGAGCGAAGCCTTTGCTTCCCCAGTACATTACTTTATTGGAACTAGGTCAGGCTTATGCCATATTTTGCCACCATGTTGTTCATTACACTAGTTGCATGACAACTATCCAGTGACAGTTGGGTTCAGGAATCTATAATTCCAGTTCCTGTAATCAACACGTACTACACTTGTGTGAAGCCAACCCAGAGTTATCACTCAGTTCTCTAAAATAATAGTGTACCTCAAATCCACCAATGATCAGCAGGGCATTGATGTTATGGACACGTATCTGTTCAGCAATCTGCTCCAAGTACTTTCCAGGTAGGGTACTGAAAACAGACCAGGAGGAAAGGTCAGCCATTTTTACAAGCTTCACACCTACCATGATGTGCATCATGCTGGTCAACCCGTTGAAGACCACTCTGTTCCCCAGCCCTCTGCTCCCACCTCCTGTCCCTGGCCAAAATTCTGTGGCACTAAGGGACAGTAGACTGCTCCCTTCATGCCATCGTGATAGGCAGACAGCGCTTGCTGGTTTCACAAAGCAGCAGTAGTCAGAAATCACATGTCAAAAAAGTAAGTGAGAATTGGTTCAGTTAATTGGTCTAACTAAAAAGAATTCTATTGCCTTATTAGAAAAATTTAACCATAATAGCTTATGATTACTATCAGTAATTGTTTAAATGGAAATACAGTTTCCAAATAACTTTTATGTATATATTATTCAATATAATTTCATTTAAAACCACATCCACCTATACTTGCTATTCCTCTCTTGTGTTGTCACTTATTTCAAATGACATGGTCAAGAAGTGCAGTGTTAGGTAAATGATATTTGGTTATGCCCCATCCCAAAATTCCATCCAACATCCACTCCTAATCTCTTATGCTCACTGGAGAAAATTAGATACTTATATTTTTGTAAGAAGTTTTAGGGTGAAAGTATGTAAGCATTGCAAATTGGAGCAGACAAGTGGACATAGCCAACTGCAAAATCCCTCAGGCCTTCCGGTGCAGTTTTTCAAGCTTCTTCAGAGTATGCCCAACACTGCCAACTTGTTCCTTCTAACGACAAAAGAACAATGTCCAGAATCCCTACACTTGCTGTGTCATGGGCAGCTTGTAGAAGTCTGGGATATGTGTTTATAGATACATCTACTTCTTACTAAAGCTTTGCCACCCAGAGGACCATACCATGGCACTGGGTAAGACCATAAACAGGCAGCTTTGGAGATCTACCCAAGCCTGTGGAATCCTCACTCTTAGCCAGGTGCTACTGAGATCCTGTTTTTAAAGCAGCACAAAGGGTTGATTTGATTTCCTTGGAATAGTATACCATGGTTACATAGAACCCAATATATATATATATTTTTAGATTTACCTAAAAATTCCTTTCTTCCAGATTAAAATGTGAACTATGGTAAGGACTGATATTAACAGTTGTACCCTTGAGATAATCAGTGATGAAAAAGACTTAGGTTTTTTTCTTTTTTCTTTTGGTAATGGAGATCGAACTCACGACCTTGCGATTACCAGGCAGGCGCTTGTAAGACTTAAGTTTAGTATTAAATATTGTACCTTGTGAAAATATCCTAACCTCAGCTTCATGGGAACACTGAAACTTACTGTAATTCAGTAAAATGTATTTTGATACTAGAGTTACTCAGGTCATTTCCTCAGCAGTGTCACCATGCAGCTCAGCTCTGTGGTTCCCACCAACAGGAGGAGCCTCCCTCAGCAGAGCTTCAGTGCTTGTTTACATAGCTTGGTTACTGAGGCTCAGTATCATCACTCATTTTTATGACCTACATCAGATAAGGAATTATTAGAGAAAAATGTCCAAAAGTGTTATGGTTTCTATCTAAAATGTTCTCCCAAAGTCTTACGTGATTGGAAGGTGATTGGATCATGGAGTGCTATGCTTATTGGAAGATTCATCCACTGCTGAATTCTGTAGCTGAATGTGTTGTTGGGCAATGGGACCTGGTTGGAGTCTCTTGGGTGTGAGTCCCTTGGGGTATGAACTGGAGGGATGTACTGTTTCCTGGTTGCCATGGAATGAGCACTTTCTTCCCCCATGCTGTTCCTTTATGTGTTTCTGCCTTGGAGCCAGCCAATTTTGGACTGAACCCACAGGAAATTAGGAACCAATAAACCTCCCTTTAAGTTGGGATCTTGGGTATTGTGTTCCAGGAATGGGAAAGTGACTAACACAAGTCATTCTCCAGGCTCTGATATTCATCCCCAGTGGCCCAAAATATGATCAAGTTCCTGCCTCTCCCTTTAGGAACCTTTTACAGTAAATTAGGAGAAGCATCAATATCCAGCTGTTCCCTTCTGGAATAAGCCCCTTTTTTCTTCCTTAGGAGGTGGTCAGAGAGTTAATACTTCGACATTACCGTTTTGTCCCAAGAATGGACCCTCCTTGGCCAGTCCAACCTCCAACATCTGTCCAGCCAATTTCTTTGATCTAATGGCAGATATAGAATAAGACAGATAAAGTGAGAAGAAAAAGAGAAATCACAGAGTTTCAAAAGTGGCTCAATGAGGGAGGAGAAATAAAAAGAATTAAGACAATATGTACATGTGCCAACTCTCCATGATTAATGTAAGCATTATGTACTATAAATACGTACTAATAAAAAAATGGCTCAGACTTCTGTCTTTCAATAGGTTATTTCCATAAAGAAGTATGACTCATGAACAGGCTGTGTTTCTTCCAGCGATGCTGAGTGATTCAAGATGTGAAGTGGAAAACTAACCGTGCACTTTACCTATAGTGCCTCATACAAACCTGACAGCCTGTAAGGAGGAAACTTTCACCATACCACTCTCACATAGTGTCTTTTGAGAAAACTTGAAAATACATTTCAGCCTGGATTTAAGTTGAAGGCTGAGAATCGAACTTATGGCAAGATCTTAAAACAGAAGCTATTTTTAAAGTAGGCAATCTTTTTAGGTATAATGGCACAGAACCCAGGATTGTAAGTGTTGGAAGAAGCTTGGGGTGGAGTGAGGGCTTGTCTTTTCACATTCAGTGTAATTCCCACTCGCCTAGGACCACCTGGGAAGACTCACGTGGCCTTTGGCGAAGCCATCAAAGCCATCATAGATTGCAAACATCTTGTGGCCCTCAGCGATGCCCACACGCACGGCAGAGCGCACAGCCGCGTTCATGCCGGCGGCGGGTGCTCCCACGTTGATGACAGCCACGTTGCAGTTGGTCTGAAAACAGGAAAAAGCAAGCCCAGGTCACCAGGTGTGTGCAAGCTCCCATTTGCTGCTTAGAATGGAAGTGAACTCCACATTAGGAAAAAGGTCAGGGTGGAAAGGTCAAGGACAGTTTTCCTCCAAGAGCTAGTGCTTGAGCTGGGATCAGCGCCAAGGAAGGCAGGAGGGCACTGAGGCCACAGGAGGACAGAGGCTTCACAGGAGCTGGCCACCTACCTTTGGGATTTGATCATCAGGCAGCTTGATGGCAAGTCGCTTGTAGGTCCTCAGGTTGCCTTCAAAGCTCCTAAAAGACAAGGACATTGTTGGGTAAAAGGGAATACCATGGGAGGGAACCTGGGGTGGGGAAAAACAACAGTTTTATCCACAGCAGATGCTGTGTGAATCCTCAGTCAGTCCTCTCACTACTGGGGAAGACAGAGGCCTAATACCACCCACAACCCGCAGAGCCCTTGACAAGGACCCAGGGTGCTATTTTTAGTTTAGAAACAGACTAAGGAAAAATGCCATTCTAATATTCTTCTCAAATTTCTTAAAAATGGTGGCAATCTGTCCTCTTGGTAAACGCCTTCCTCCAGCGTGAGCCAGGAGGAGACCCAGTAGGCATTTGAGCCTACCGGCGTGCGGGCTTAGAATCAAACACCCCCCCCCCCACCCCGTTAGCAACTGGGGACAGAGGTCTGAGCATCTCTTGGCAGGATGACTGTATGCAACATAGCAAATATGGGTGATCTTCTCTATCTCCTCTTTGAAAGCAAGTGTTGTTTCCAGTTTTGTTTTCATTATGATTAATTGCTTTATTCAATATTCTCTTTTGAATGATTTTATAATGTTCTGTCTTTGGTTTGATTTTGCTATACTTAATTGACTAGACAACTATTGTGACGATAACGAGATATACTATGGTACCTATTACTGTTATCCTGGTAACCTGCTGTGAAGTTCTGTACCAAATTCACTGTACTGTCTCAATTGGCTTTATTCTGTCTTGTTCTGTTGTATTTCTACTACCTTCAAAATAAAAAAAAAATGGTGGCAATGTGTCACCTTGTATCTTAATTTCATTGGGTTCTGAACAACCATCACCCTGCCCCCTACAAAAGGTCAAATAGATGAAAGAATTTCTTTCTAGTCGTGTAGGTATTCACCCTGCAAAAAAAGTACCTTGTGTATTACTTTACTTGCTTCTCAAATTTTCATATTGAGATATAATAAATAATAACCTCTAACCACATTCTAGATGACCAGACCTGAGGAGGAGAAGTTCCTGATGAAATACGGTTTTCTTCAAAGTAACTCACCTCCCTCGGAGTTTCACAGCATCCTTAAATCTTCCCTCATCCATTGCCTTTTGTACATCTTGGGTCTTTTAAAAAAGAAAGGAAGAAAGATTGTATCAGTATGTCAGCAGGTGGGGAAACTGGCTCAGACCTCTGTGGCTGGACCTCTTCACAGTATGACCTTGCCAGCTGCCCCAAGGCAAGGCCGAATCACTGGCTGCCCACTGCACCTGGCAACTTGGATGCCAGCTGTCAGTTTCAGCTGTGAGGCCAACACCCCTGGGGTTCACCCAGCTCAAGCTACTTCCAGGTAAAAAGGAGGAGAAAGGTGGCACTGGATATTTATGGCTGTGAAATTGCCAGCATTTCACCTCCCAAGGACAAAGCTATAGGACAGGGCTTTCTCAGGGAAGGTTCTAAAAAATTCTCACAAAAACATAGCCCACAGGTGGCCTCATACGGGTTGTAGGGTCTAAACGTGGTTACAGCAGGCTGAGGGGAGCAGAGGGTCTAGGGCTATCTCAAGACTGAGGGCTCAGGACCAACACGCACATGCCAGTCAGCTCCAGTCAACTTTAGGATCTTGGGCAAGTTTCCTGTTGCCCTAAACTTCAGTTTCCTCATCTGTAAGGTAAAGAAAAGAGCCCCACTTCCAGGATTGTCTCTGATTATTAAAAACACACCAGACCTTTGGTAAATGACACCCTGCAGATGCTCACCAAATGGCTCACTATAACTTTTAATAACAAAATCCTTATATGATGGCTTGAAGAAGAAGCTAAGTTATAGCCACCAAACTTGTCCCTAGACACAAGACACTCTTAATAAATATGCACATATTTCAGGGCTGTGATCCTTTAAGGCCTGTCATCTCTCACAGTTTCAGCCACTTCTTGCTCTCTTGTCCCCAAGGATATATATGCACATGCACAGACACAGACACATACAGACACACACTGTACCCACAAATGGTAACACATATGCAAACATTCATATACACAAACTTTCTCCACAACTATTGGGTTTTTAAGGTCAATTTCAGCAAGCCCTTTTAATTACTTGTCAACCTCTCTCTCTACAGATGCGTATTATAAAAGAAACATACCTCAGGGTTACTGGAAAAGTAAAGCAACAGTCATGACTAAGCTTTGGAAAAAGAAAAGGTAATGGCCATTTCAATGGAACTAACTCTACTGCCACCTCATTTACTGATGATTGGAAAATTTTAACTCATGTTCCGTTCAACCACTAGCAAGCACTCCTGAGCCTGAAGGGGGTGGGCTCATCTCAGAATGTCAGTGGAAATCATGCCAACATCTCACCACATATTTGAATAACCTCAGCACAAAAGGACAGGAAGTGACTAAAACTGGAAAAAAAAGTCCTGTCACACCTCCTATGAAATGTCACACTACACATTTCTGGCAGGGCATTTTCTTGCACTTTGTCATCCCTGGAGCATTGAGTGTCCACAAGCCACCTGGCTCCTCTTTGACTGTTGACAGAGTCAGTCAAGAGAGTTCTCAGTATATACATTTCTTGTGGACTAGATTCACCTCCAGGGAAGTTACTAGTAAGAAGTGCCTTGTGGATGGTAGATTAGGAACGTAGAGACAGTATGGGTTTATACACTGTGCAGGGCTGGGGATATAGCTCAGTGGTGCAGTGCCTGCCTGGCAAGTGTGAGGTCCTGAGTTTGATTCCTGGTACTTAAAAACAAAACAAAACAAAAAACAACAATAACAAAAAACACAAAACCAAACCAAAGTGAGTTATACACTGTGCAGTGAAAATAGGAAACCTGCAGCCATCACTCCCTGGGTAGCTGATTATGTTCTCAAAGAGGCCATTTAGGCTGATGAGTACCCAACAGGCTGCAGACCAGACGGCCTGAGGCGCCCACCTGGCATGACTGGTACATGTGTCTGTGCCCACACCACCCCTCACTCACCATCTGTACACACTCCATCAGGGGCAGGCGCACGGCATGGTTCCCGTTCAGTGATACAACACAGGCCGGGATCTCAGGGGTGGCCTCTAGCAAGGCAATGACTGCCTCCACCCCCATGCGACTAGCCTGGAAATGACATCGTGACAATCAAAGATGGCCCACTGTCCTGTTCCAGATGAGGCACTACTACCCACGACCACTAGAGACCACGCCAGGACCCACTTTCCATGTGTGGAATGTGGGCTCAACTGGGCACTTATCACCCTTCTCACTTAGCTCCAGGTCACCCTCTGGAATGAAGAGATTGTGATTCCAATAAGATCAGCAAGCTAGGGAGGAGATGGGGAATTAATGACATGTAATGAGCAAGGAATACTAAGAATTGAGGGTTTGGGCTCAGGACTCCAGTGGTCCCCTTGGTTTGGTTTGAAACACTGCTTTCTACCCCTGGATTTGGTCTCCTGGTGTCGTCCTCACTAGCAGGCTTCCCGTGTTAGCTGAGATCTCCAGCGTCATGCGGGTCTCCTATCTTAGGCTGGGAAATCACTTTATGCCAGCAAATCTCAAAGGATCTTTCAAATAAGGATTTGGGTCACTACACTCTCCAGGGAGGAGTTTGCCAGTCAATGTGATAAACTGGTTCCTTTCAGTGTCTAGAACTATTTCTTCCTCAGACTCCTTGTGGAAATGTCTGGCATCTTCCATCCTCACTTACCAAAATCCTGTCAAATGCGGACGGGGTCCCTCCTCTTTGCACATGTCCAAGAATGGTCACACGAGTGTCATATCCCAGCTGTGATACCACAAGCTGCAGAGAAAGATTTTCATCAGGAATACAGACCATTACACAGCAAGTGACACATCAACACAGATTTGGTAATGGTACTGGCACTGAAGAAATATTTCTCATATTCTTCCTTTAGATCTAAGTGGCACCAATGATCATTTCTAAACTTGGCTTCCTAAAGGGATGATCATTGGAACAGGTAGCAGAATTTTATTTTTAAAGTAATTCTTTTATTGTGAAACAAAATCTTTGTCTCACAATTCTCAAAAAGAAGTAACATTGATTTTCTAAAACATGCTGTTTTAGTAGCTTATATATAAAGTATTATTTGTATGTACAAAAATGTAAGCATTTCCCTAGTATCACCTTCAATTTGGACAACTGTGATTTGAACTGCACAGTCCAACTAAAGGAAATCAGTCCTGTGCCCACAGCCTGTGACTTGCAGAGGCCACCAAACTTCTCTTAACCTGTTTACTCCTCTCTACAAACAGTGGTGCTGGCTATCTTGAGTCCATGGCCCCTTCTTGATCTAGTGTCCTATGATTTAATCTCTACTTCAGTTAAGTGAGAAAGAAAATCTTTTTCCTGATTTTATCAATTACTTCCTGTAAATATTGGCAGATCCCTCTCACAGGTCTCTGTCAATGACTTAACCCTGAGGTGTGGAGCCAGTACTATACTGGAATCCCTAAGAAATGTGTCTGACTCATTAATTAATCACTGCTCGGCGTGATAAAGAAATCAACATGTAAAGCCAGGCTGGCAATGCCTGCTGCCTGGCCCACAGGTTGAGCCAGAGCCTGGCTACCACCCAGTACCTTGCCTACAACACTAACCTCTGGCTGACACGTCACAGCCCTGTTGAGACAGGTGAGCCCCAGCCTGAGCGAGTCCCATGGCAACAGCCTGCCGGACTCTCTCCTTCCTCAGCGCCACGAGGCAGCAGTGACTCACAGGCCATGAGGTGGCTGTCTTGCCGAGACTGTGCCCAGCTTTTGTTCTGAGTTAGAAGGAAGGGGAGTAAGAGGATACCATCTTTTTCTACTATCACGGAGCTGACAGATGGTCAGTCCTCATCTCCCTCGCAAAAGGGGATGTTTCAGGGCTGGAACTGTCCACCACCAAGAACACAACTGCCCTTCTACCACCTCTCCTCTACTCCTATTGTGGAACTCACAGAGTCTTGAGAAATGTCCTAATAGAGAATGCAAGAAGTGCTGGCTTTCTGGAGTAGGGGAGCTGTATGTCCACCAGGCCATTCAAGTTATGAACCATTCTGAAAGTATTTTTTTTAGTATCAGGAAGAAAAAAATTAAACACCCTGCAATGTTCTAAATTGAAATCCTGTCAATCATGGTAACATATCTTATTTTTAGATAGGCAAAGTGTAAAAGGGAGAAACAACACGTACTTACCTCCTTGATTTTTTCGGAGGTAATAGGTTTATTTTGGGTATCAATTGCTCCTTCGGCCACAATGATAATATTTAGCCTTTTTTTCCGGGCACGATTCTAAGGAAACAGAAAATTAAAACCCTCACATTCTTAATCTGTTGAACTGGCCTCTTTCCAGGCAGAAATCTTTCCCTCATTTTGTGAGGACTGCTTCTTAGACACACCAGGGGCGGTAAAGGGCACCGTGGGCCAGGGCACAGAGGACTGAGGAGCACAACAATGGAGAGAGAGGTCCTTGGGGACCTCAGTGATATTAATAAATAACAGGGAATTTAGTCTCTGATGAGCCCTAGTTTGGATGGGATGTTGATTTGTTGATTCCCACCATAGGAAGGAATATAGGATAGACAACAATCCTCTCAACACACACACACACACACACACACACACACACACACACACACAGTCTCCTGGAAAACCAAGCTTTCTTTCACCTTTATTCCAGAGGTTCCTTTCATCTCTCCATTAATCCTATCCCCCAACCCACTCATATGAGGCCAAGAATTCTCTGCCATTATGATTGGATAATATTGGGCTCAGGCACAGGAAGTAGACAGGTAAGAAAGTGGGAAAGACACTGCTACAGTTTGGGTCAGGAATGTCCTCCAAAGGATCATGTGCTGAGGGTTTGGCCCCTAACCCATGGCACTGCTAGAAGGTGCCTTTTTGTTTTTTTGATGTCACTGGATACGAAACCTAGGGCCTCTGCACTGAACTGCATCCCCAGCCTTTTTTATTTTAGGCTCGTGATAAGTTGCTAAATGGCCAAGGTTGGGCTTGAACTTGTGATCCTCATGCCTGAGCCTTCCAGTGCACTGTGATTACAGGCATGCACAACTGCAGCTGATCTGGCTTGGTGGAGGTAGAGTCTAGTGGAAGGAAATTAGGTAATCAAGAGCACTGCTTTGATAAACATTGGGATTCTGACCTCTCTCTCTTTCTGGCCACCATGAGGTGAACGGAAGTCCTCTGCTGCACCCTCCCACCGTGATGTACTTTGCTGCCACAGGATCCAGCTAACCATGGACTAAAACCTCTGAAACCATAAACCAAAATAAACCTTTTGGACTGTGATGTACTTCAGTGATAAAGAAACAAAAATAAAGTAAACCTTTCCTCCTTTAAAGTTGATTTATCTCAGGTATTTGTCACACTCACAGAACTATACTGTGATGTGGATTAATGTCTTCTCGATGGATTTGCTTTCTATAAAATCTCAAATTAAACACTTTCTCATACGAAGTGTGAGCAGTAGCTGACTTTGAAGCCAGGGTGAGCTGGGCTATCTCAATGTGGCTCATATTGGTTTGGCAGCAGCATCACAAACCGGCATTTTCAGTGTTTTTTCTTTTTTCTTTTTTTTGCAGGACTCATGGTTGAACTCAAAGGTCTTTCATTGAGCTACATGCCCAGTCTTTTCTTAATTTCTTAAAATGTACTTGGCCTTTCGAGAGGGACATTTTCCCTATGTCAATAGATACAGCATGAAAGACAAACGTGCAACAAACTCCAGACAGGAAGGGAAAAGCCAGCTCAAAATAACTAGCAAACAGACAAACCTGCAGTCCTACACACTGGAGACCTCAAAGCTGAAAGAAACGTCAAAACATCTAACTCCAAGTCTTTTGGGGGACTTAAAACTGGAGATTTGAATGTGTTCAGACTCAAGGATGTGGAGGAAGAACAGCAGATTTTCTCTCTGAATCTCATTTCCTTTAATAGCTGTGATCTCATGGTACCTACTCCAGTTGAAATCAGAACTGACTGTTTTGTATGAAAACAAAATCTTGGCTGTTTCTCCTTGGTGTTACTCTGAAGTTTTTGGAAGACATAGACATGTGTATAGCCTTTAGAGAGACCCCCTGCCACTTTTTTAAATAAACAGGCTTTCACTCTTTTAAAAGGCCGCCCAAAACAGCAATTCCTAAGGCAGTTAGGGGCTCCCAGTTACCTCTGAGAGTTTGATGCACATGTTCTCCTCCCAGCGTTCTTCCGGTGGAGACTCTGGGAGGAAAACCCAGTCTGCGCCGCAGGCCAAGGCACTCACCAAGGCCAAGTACCTACATGAAAAAGATGATGGATCAATGCCCTGGGCAGGAAACTTCTTGCAAGGCAATTGAGGTCACCTAGGCTCACTGACAGACTCAGGCATATATAACATGGAATATGAATCAGAAGGTACTGGTTTCTCCATAGGAGCTTCCACAACACAGGAGGTGATTAAGGAGATGACAGGAAGGGTCTGTTTCACCCACGTTGTGCATGCAGGTACATACCCACAGTGTCTGCCCATCACCTCCAGGACAAAGGTCCTCTGGTGGCTGGAAAAGAGATAAAGGGCACATTCATTCACCACTCCTGGAAACAGCATGGAAAACAAACAAAAAAGTGTTCTTACTGCCAATGAGACAGAAAGCCTAATTTGTAATTATAGTAGGTACCCAAGCTTCCAGAAAATGACTCATTTTCTACAGAAACAAATGCTGCTGCAGTAATGTCTCAGACTTGTAACGACTTTCATAGCAAATGCACTTTCTACTTACATATTTTATGACAGCTATTACTTGTGCCCTAAGACTGACTTGTACTTCTAGCATACTTTCTTATGCTGTTTCTGAGATAATGACTATATTGAGTGAAGTTAGATTGCTCTATCAAGAGCCATGGGCTAGGCCTTGGATATAGCTAAGTGGCACAGTGTCTTGCCTAGCAAGCACAAGGTCCTGAGTTTGATTCCTAGTACAAAAAAAAAAAAAAAAAAGCCATGGGCTGGATATACAAGGTGGGGTGAATGTTTAAATAGTGAATATAGTGAATGTTTAAATTAAAAATTATCACAGCAAAAGACCCTTGTCATTAATTCTCCTGAAAAGTACTCTCCACTGGCTTTGAACTTACTTAACCCATCAATTTGCCACTTGCCGAAGCAGTTTTGGAAATCCTCTTTCCTGACTGTGAGGTGTGGTAAAAAAATGGTGAATGCCAATGCCAAGCGCCATCTCATACAAGGGCAGGCTTACAACAACACAATGATGTGTCTTCATCAACCTTATTTTCTGGATGTCACCTTTCAACTTCTGGCTCTTCTCCAAAGTCAAATAACCAAGAAAAGTAACAATTTAAATCAATTCAGGACACTGAGGTAGCTAAGACAGCACAAATGAAGACACTCAGGAAAGAAGACTTCTAAAGCAGAAAGAAGGCAGGGGTAATATTGTGAAGGGGATTAAATGGCAATGTGTCCTTTACTGTAATTAAAAGAAAAAAAATTACACATTCACCATATTTTCCGATCATATCCAATATCCCATGTATGAGCATGAGTGTTAACACCTGATGACTAGGGACTTTTCATATAAATGGGAAAATCCAGCTACTCCAATCAATCCTTCCAACCCTGAAGAGAAGATGTGGTTTTCCAATGGCTGCCCATGGGCTGAAACGGTGTGAATAGGATAGACACACAGAGAAGACTCAGGAGGTCTGGCTGTGTGGGTGGTTTAAGGTATCAAGCTCCTCATCCGTAAAGTAGGAGACACTTGTCCTCTTTATGATTTCATTGTTTTCAAAGTGTTTCAGAAATTCTACGGCACCCCAGAAACACTCATTAGTAATATTCTGTTCATGAGTCATATGGCCTGGGATAAGCTATTGTCACTCTGCCCACACTTGTGTCAGTCAAAGGTTGGAAAGCCAACAGTAGCAAAATGCTGCCTTGCTTTTTATTAAGCAGTGTGGCAAAACTCTGTAATTTCACATATTGTTATCCCTTCAGGAGACTTCAGGGCATGACTTTAGAAAAAATTTTCCCCTGTTTTCTATTTCTGTCATAAGAATGTATTTTTCTTTTGTAATCAGGTTAAAAAAGAGCAACATTTAAAAATTTAAAATGAAAAGTAAACTAGAGAACAATTTTCTGGTACTGGTTTGTAACACTCAAGTTGCAAGATTTGCACCACTATGCCCCTCTGCAGAACACTCTAGAATCACCACTAACTGCTACATTACAGCTCATCACATGCCTGTAAGTTGGCTTCTTATGTCTTCTTTAAGTCTTTTACCTCTGGGCTGTGGTCATGATGGCATCAATGACTTCAATGATTCTGTGCAAAGCTGAGTCTGTGCCAATGGTCATGTCTGTGCCACAGAAGTCGTTGTCTATGGAGCCCACCATGCCCACCACGTTGAGATAACCATGCTTCTTCATGGCTTCTTTACTGATCTTACCTGCACGGGGAACAAGCAACATGCCTCATAATCAATAAGAGCTGCTAATTCTTTAGGTGCACCATAGGAGAACTCAATTTTAAGTCTTTTTTCTATTATTTCTTCAGAGCTATATACAAGAAAAGCCAAAAGTGGAAGTAATTATAGAAAACAAGAGTTGTCATTTGGCATTAGCAAAAACACTGCAGTATAAAAATAAAAGGATCCACATGTTGTAATTAGTAGATGAAAATCTCAATCACTGACTTCAGAGAATAACATGATTCTGAATTAGGATATAGCAGAATTTCAGAATTAAGCACTTTATGTTACCTTCATGTTAATTTCTTATCCGTCCTTAGGGAGCTAGTCAGGTCCCTACCTAACTTTCACCTGGGTCAGGTAGTTCTGTATAAATGGAATTAGAATGGTCAAAGGGTCTCTGGCTGTCACTAGTTCTGTTCTGTGCTACCAATAGGTCAGCAACAGATCGGACAAAGCAGCTAAGAAGATCCTGAGAAGTTCTTGGTGCTCATTCCCATTCCCTAAGTTGATTTTTAAAAACTTGAGGCCACTTGCTTGGTTTCAAGTTTTCATTTTTCATGAAATTGCTATTAGTTTGTGCTATACACTCTCACTGGCTGTACTTCATAGTACATTGAAATTGTATCATAACAGTTTTAAGACATTAAAGACTACAGTATATATAGGGTTCTCAGAAGTCCTAAATAGCATCAAAAGTGATAAACCATGACACAATGAAACATCATTAAAGTATAAATTAAATTACAATAACTTATTTTAAAGAGATCCAAGCAGAGCTGGATGCCTCAAAGTATAGACGCGGGTGTCCATGGACTAGGTTGGACACAGGTCATAGCCAGTTATGTTGATTTCCCATAGGACCTTTGATTCCATATCTGTAAAATGAGGCCAAATAAGAAAACCTATCTCAGATTGTCATGAGGATTCCCTAGGACCACCTATGTAAAATGCTGAATGATGCCTAATCCATGGTAAGTAATATTTACTATCATCACTATTGTTACTTGAAGCACACATTTAGATCCTGAGTTGATGAACTATTAGAACTACAACAAAAACTACTATTGGCTCAAGTTAAAAGGCAAAATGACCCACAGATATGTACAATTATTATATGTCAATCATAAATAAAATTTTTCTAAAAAGGCAAAATGTGTGAGTTCCACATGTCTCTGAAGGCAAGGGAAACAGAAAATCTAGAGAAAGGCAGAAGCAGAGGCGGAAACAGAGTCATACCATTCTGGGCCAATTCCTCCAGCAGTCCACTCCACTCCTCCCGGAAGATGTTGGCCCCGGTGAGGCTGCCATCCCCACCGATCACACACACATTGGTGATGCCCAGCTGAACCAGGTTAAGAGCAGCTTTTAAGCGACCTTCCCGGGTGCGGAAGGCTTTGCAGCGGGCGCTGCCAATAATTGTCCCACCCTGGAGAAGACATAAAATCACATTTACTGACTTCCTTCTCACTAGACAGAAAGCCAGATGGATTAGCACATGCACAGGTTGACCTTTAACACAGGACTTTCAACTTAAGTTTTCTTTATTTCCCTATTTTCAGTTAGTCCACTTGAAAGTCTGTGCTTTCCTACTTTTAGTTCCATACTAGACATCCATGAAGAATGACACTTATGTCCTGTCCAGGAGTGTAAATAATAACTGTAAATAAGTGTGAAAAAAAAAGAATAGAGAACTGATAGCCATCTACCAAATACACAGAGGCTCAGAGTCTTCAAGGACACAGTAGTCTTCTAGCCAGCTTGAACTGAAGCTCTCCCAACACCAAATGAGTGCAAAGAAGTACATATTGAGCAAAAGATGTGTCATCACCACTTGTCATCAGCTGTAACTTGAGAAGCAGCTTGTCTAGCAGCTTCCTAGTGACCAAAGATCTATTACACACATGTTCAAGCAAAATATTAAAACAAAACAAATGGGAATTAATGAACCAAAGGCATTTGAAAGGTATACACTTCCACCAGTTTCACTTACAGGGTAGAGCCCAGGTGCGGCTGTTACCGAGGGCTAGGACGGTAAGCCTAAGTGAAGTCTGATCTAAGCTCTCAGCAAAAGTGAGTTGTGTCCTGGATTGTAAACTGTCGTCTGCACAAGGGCTTGAAGCAGATACAAATAGCCACATGTACCCTAGCCTTTTTAAAGGCTTAGCTTTGCTCTACCAGGCTTCCACAGGAGGATCATGACATTTTATATTAGTTTTTCAAAAACTAAGGTTGGGCTGGACATGCTCGCATATGCAAGTAATTCTGATCAAGAGTATGTGAGTTTGGATACTTTCTTGAGAACCTGTCATAGAATAGAAGGGGGTTCAACTTCCAGTGCCAATAAAACAAATAAACAAACGATTGGTTTGTGGTACTTAGAAAACTCAAAAACTGCTTCAAATCAATTATGAATGAGTGATAAAAGTCCACCTTAGACTCAATCCATCAAATGTGCATTTGCTTCACAAAGCAAAGTTCTCATGAGCAGAGTTGGTTTCCGTGCTGAACACAGACCTCTAGGGGTAGAGTTCACTGAAAGCCCCTTGTGCTCATGCAGGTGCTAGTACTCATGTAGACGTACCATGAGTGCATGTGAATGGCTCACTTTTATTTATGAAGACATTTCAGACTGTAAAAATTCATGTTTTTGTCCCATGAAAGTCACCATTTAACTAGTAAAAGCTTAATAAAAAATTACCAATAAGGTTGAAAATTCATTCAGCAGTAATTTCTCTAGCAGAGCCCCAGTGGTGATCCTGTGTTAGCAATGCTACTGTACTAAGTGTGACTGGGACAGTATAGAATTTGGCTCCACACATGCAGGTCTGGGATGGCAAGTGAAGAGCAAGGATAAGCTTATTCTCTGGACTTTAATTTGATAAAATGTAGTACGAGGATCATGTGGCTTGTTATAGCTATATGTAGAGCTGAAACCTAGCAGTGCCAATGTTGAAGAGATAAGAAAAGATAGAGCTTCAGAAATGAAACCATGAACAACTGAGTTACAAGAAGCAGGCACTGTTCATACACATACCCTTCAATTATATGCACATTTCCTATTTTCCTATCTCAATCATAACAGCAGAATGGAAATATTCTTCCAAGTGGAATTAAGCTGCTACTGTCTTGAAGTGTTGTAAAAATTGTTTTATCTAATTACCAGTTGTTGTCAGAATTTACTTCACTCTTTTCCAGGTCTAGCAGAATTCAAAAAGGTTCCAATGAAGACTTAGAGTCTGTGTCTAAACACATAACCCATGGCTACCTCTAGAGTGAATGTGCCAATTTGGCTTCTATTAAAAAGCATTCAAAATGAGGCACAGATTAATCTATACATTTTAAGAGAGCAAATCACAAATAAAGAGATCTTCATGAAGTCTATTCTTTCCAAGTAATCTCTTTATTTCCCATCTGATTTGGAGACCTCACTCAGCCAGTGTTCAGGATGAGATGAGGCATGTAATTCGGGGGCAGGTTCCTTTTAAATTCAAAGCAAGCAATGGGTTTTGCCTGTAGTGGCAATGACTTCATCTCTGCACACATCACAGAAATGATCCCTGTCTGATTCAGCCCAAAACAGGGAGGAGTGTCCCATTAAATCTACAGTCGTCGGGGCTGCCAGGCAGAATCATGCCCAGCTTTGTTATACCCAGTGCCAAGGGACATGCAAAAACCCAGTGAGCACAGAGATTTGCCACGGAACACAGCACTATCAAACCAAAGTAGCTCCAACTTTGGTCTGGTCTCAAAAACCACACCACTCACCAGAAGTATCACGGTTGTGACATACAACTTTATGCTGCAAGGATACTTTCTGCTATGTAGAGCTTTTTAGTTTTACTTTTAAAATGTACTTAAATGACAAAATAGGGATGTTTTCTTTCCAGGAAATAGGTAAGAATAGGTCATTTGGCCCATTATTGTGCTTTGTTACTGAAGCAAGAGTGTAAATGGTTTCAAACTGAACCAGTTATTTACATACACAAACAAACAAACAAACAGCAACATGGCTACTCACCACTTGTAGGATGCTTGAGACACTCTCCCAGTCTGCTTCCACGATGTTGGGCCCTCCATCCACCATGCCCTGGTAACCCTGTATGAGAAAGTGTGCATCTCTGAAAATGGGTTGATACATAAATTATCTAAAATAGGACTATATAAAGTCCTTAAGTGCCCAACGATCAGAGGACAGTACAATGCAAGTGCTGGTTAGAAGTAAAAAATTGTGGTAGCTGGGTCTGGTGGTGTACACCTATAATCCCAGCACTCAGGAGGCTGATGCAGGAAGAGTGCCTGAACTATATAGTGAGACTCTGTGACAACAAACAAACAATACTGTAGAAAAGCTTCTTAAATATAATCCATAGTAATGGAAATGTCTACTCAGACTCATCCAAAGAGAATGGTGGGGGATAAAGTGTTTTTTCTGTTGCTCTAATGTTCCTGACATTGAAAAGAGACATGTTTACCCTCCAGTGTTTATAATTTAGCACAAAATCACAAACTGGTGACAATGATAATGTAACAAGAAAATACTCTGTCAGGGCCTGAACTTGTCAAAGTAATCTAGGGTTGTTTTTGATACATATCAAATATTTTTTTAAAAAGCGCAACTGAATAATAATTCAGTCTGCCTTATCTTCCAATTACTAACATTTCATTGGATTGAGGTATAGCTTTTAGCAAAATGAGATTGTAATACATGTTTGCCTTAGAATAATAATTAACTTTCAGCTCTAAACATGTCTCATTTCCCCTACCCCTTGAATATACAACATCATAAAACGCAAAAATGTTTACCACTTGCCAGGGCATTGAATTTTTTTTTTTAAAAATCCATTTTATTCAAGGATAAAAACAAAGAAAAAAGAAGAAGAAAAATACAAGTAAAACAAAATTTCAAAATATGTCAATCTGGGGGCAACAATGGTACTGTGCACTGTCGTCCCCAAATCATTCTCCCAGAGCCCAAGAGACCTGCACTCAATTGTCAGAACAGTACCAGCACAAATCTTTCCCTTCAGCAAACTCTCAGTAATATAACTATCTTAACTATTTTTATATAAATATACATACACATATATTTTTTCTTTCAGAATGTCACTAGTGAAACAATGAGATGTTTACACACATATCTTATTTCACTATTGAGTATGATCTCAAGTTGCATGCATTTACCTATGAAAGTCTCCATTTTATCCTTTTTTATGGCTGAGTAGTACTCTATTCTATAAAACTACTACATCTTTTTTATTCATTCCTCAGTTGATGGGCATTTAGGTTGTTTCCAAGATCTGGCTATGATAAACTGTGCTGCTGTAAACATGGGTGCACATGTATCACTGTGATATGATGTTTTTAATTCTTTTGGGAAGATACCCAGATGGCAAATATCTGAGTTGAATGGGACCTCTAATGCTAGTGTTTTGAGGAATCTTCACACTGATTTCCACAGTGGTTGCACCAGTCTGCATTCCCACCAACAGTGGAGAAGGGTTAATTTTTCCCTACAGCCCCTCCAGCATTTATTGCTTGATTTCTTGATAATTGCCATTATTTCTAGGTTGAGGTGAAAGTTCAGTGTTGTTTTAATTTGCATCTCTTGAATGACTAATGATGTTGAACATTTTTTCATGTATTTATTTGCTGTTTGCATTTCTTCGACTGAGAAGTGTGTATTCATCTTAGAAGGGCATTTAATCTTAAAGAGAATGGACTTCACAAATTTAGAAAACTCTGTCAATTACAAATAATGACTGTGGAGTCATAACCTCTATTTAGTGAAGGTCAAGAGGAAAGAAGAAAGGAATAAAAGTTTTTTAAAAAATGAAACAGTTTAAGTCTATTTTGTTCCACGTAATCTATTTCTCATGTTCCAGGAATGTTTGAGGCATACAAACCTCCCAGAGCAGATTTCTTTTAAATTCAAGGCAAGCATACAAATAATGAATATTGCAGGCATCTTTATGATCAATTTATTTTTATAAATGTAAACTTACATCCAAAATAAAATCTGTGTAATCCGTGTCATATTACATGACAAATAGGAAAGAGAACAATAGCACGGAATGGAACAAAACCAGAAAGTTATAGCAGGTTCATTTTAGTGCCAGCTAGCATTTATCCTCTTCTAAACACTTGGGTCTAACTTTAAGGATCGCTTTTAGCTTTTTCATTATAGTTTCTCTCCTTTCTGAAAACCTTCCAAGGTATGCAATTTCATCTGATCTCCAGGAAAGCAGAGAGCCCAGGTGTCTCAGTTCCTGGGGAGTGCGAGGACAGTAAGCACAAGTGATATGTGATCACAGGTGCTCCTAGCACAGGAGCTATTTATGTTGTATCGTGGCATGTAGGCTGTGTGTCTACACAAAGGACTGCACCATGCAAATTACATGTTTAAAACCATGTCCTCTCCTCACTCTAAGTAACTCCCAGGGGTCTTATTTCTATAGACTATTAACAATAGGTAGACAAGGGCCAAGGATTTAGCTCATTGGCTCAAGTGCTTGCCTGGTAAACCCAAGGTCATGAGTTTGATCCCTGGTACCACAAAAAAAAAAAAAAAAAAAAAAAAGGTAGGCAGGTAGGTAGATGGATAGAGATAGAAATGCAGGTAATCCAGCCTTAGCAATGTCCTTTTAGTTATCTTTATTATCCCGAAACTCCCAGGTTGTTTCCAAGAATTATACTTGCCTTATGACATACTTAAGAGAATGATAATGAACAGGTTACTATTTGTGGCAATCCTGACTTTCTTTTTTTTTTTTTTATCGGTACTGGGGATCGAACTCACGATCACATGCTTGCAAGGCAGGTGCTTATGCCACTGAGCTAAATCCCCAGCCCTGCAATCCTGACTTTCTAGATTCATTTCTGGAAAGCTTGGGAGGTGTGGGCTGGTCCAAGTAAGTATCAGACCCAGCACCAACATGGTGAAGTCTTTATCCAAATTCACATATTTCTATACATGGGAGAAAAATACTACTAAGGATGAAGACAGAGTGGCAGAGTTGTGGTAAGCACAGGGCTTTGAGAAAACAAAAAATAAAGACCTCCCAAATTTTCACATGAAGAACTACTGCAATAATTTGAGTGCACTCAGTTGTTGAGTAAACCAAGAGGCCAAGGAAGTGAACATGGTGGCTCATGCCTGTATTTATTCCCAGCCATTTCAGAAGCTGTGGCAGGAGGACTGAAAGATTGAGGCCTACCTTGGCAACTCGGCAAGACCCTGTATCAAAATAAAAAAGTAAAAAGGGCTGAAGATATATCCTAGTGGCAGAGCAGCCCTGTACAATTCCAAACACAGAAAAACAAAATCCCGAAGTTTGAGCCCGAGGTTGCAAAAGCATCTAGAGATTACTATATTTTAGGACTAGATTCAGAAATACACATCTAACAGTATCAGTGTTCAGATTATTACTGGATATTTGCTCTCATGGCAATTGCTCCTCAGTCAACCATTACATGCTGTTTTACTATTTAATGTGCTGAATGAAGAACAGAAATTTTTTCTTTCCCTTTATCCGTATAATTTAAGTATCAATTTAATGAAATATATTTTCTTTTCTTTCTTTTTACAAATCCCTTAGCTTCTAGAGTGGCAATACAGAAAACACTTCTATAAATATAATGTATATTTTGAAAAGTAAAATGTTTCCCCTTCCAAAAAATTTGATTATTTTGAAAGGCATAGATACATAAAAAGCTGCCGTTAAAAAATAAAAAGGTGCCTTCATTAGTATTGCGTTTAAAGCTCTCCCTTTATTGTACACATGTGGTAAGTTGCTAGGAAATGACTCATTCTTTAATTTGCAAAGTCATTATGCCCATGTAACATTTGAAAAGTAACTGCCAACTATACTTTTAAGCTGTCTTTTACTAATAAGAAGACATTACCAAATTAGGAAGACTAATTTTACCTAAATATATTATAATATATAGGTTCAGATGAGTTTTTTCTACTGAAATAGACGATACTATTTTAATAGTCAACACACTTTCTAAAATTTCCTTTTGGAATTTGTTTCCAAAGCCAATTTTATGAGTCACATAAGAAAAACAAGCCGTAAGACCTTTAAAAACTTTCATAGTTTCTGATCAAACAAACAATAAGACTTATTGACTCTGATTCATAAAATGAACCTAAAAGACCTCTAGACTGGCTGTATCAAATCTTGCAGAAGTTATTGCATTGTCATTTGCTCATGTCTAACTACATGCTATAGACTGAAGTCATTGACATTCTGGTTTGCAATCGTTTTGAGTAATGTCAGAATAAGCATTAATAGCTTCCTAATTGGTTACTGTGGAGACAGTGGTATATACGTGGGTAGTTTCGGCCAGTAGTTTTAAGTATTTGTTCGGTCTGCCATAAATACAGTAAGGGCTAGACCACCTGTAGGTAGCTTTCTCATCTATGAGATCTCATATGTATTTTTTAAAATTAAAGACCAAAAAGGAAATTACAGTCTTCTGGTATGGCAAAATAGGTTTTCCTTTTAGAAGTCTTGTTCAAATGGATCGGTCTGTCTTCTCAACCAGATGGTGCTTTTCTTTTTTCAATTCAATTTCCTGAATTCTTCAGTCAACAACCGTATGAATGGCAAATATTCCAACCACCAGAGGAAAACTTCAAAAGTGTTTTCTAGATATTGTTACTACTGTTTTCCAACAGATATAATTAGTCATTCAGAGATGTGTTTATGGGCTTTGCTGCTTCTGTTATTTCCCACAGAAATAGAGTTTCCTTAATTTATTCTTTAATAAATGAAAGGATTTCATTTATAGAACTTGAGAGCGAGTAAATACCATTGTTTAAAGCTAGGCGTTGAAGAAAAGGAGGCAATGGAAAGTTTTCTGTCAGTGGTTTTTAAACTTCAGGATGGTGTCTTTAATTTGCCTACAGGAAATTGATATGTAGAACCTCAGTTCCTCCCCCATATGCAGGGCCCTGCTTACTTCTCTACCAGGGCACTAAAGGAATGCTGTCACCCACAGAACTTGCCAGTCACCCCATAAAACCATGCCCACTGACTTAATCACTTCATGGAAAATTTCTACTGAGAAAGAAGCCTTAGGACTTGTCCTTGGTTAGACTCGGTTAGCTCTCAACCAGATTAGAACAAGACAGGTCATTGTATAGCACTATACTTTCCGCTTTGGAAGACCAATAATACACAACTATGATTTACTTAGCTTTCTAGCATTATTAGATTTCTTTTTGCCAAAGCTAATAACACACAATTTCAGGTAAGTTGCAAAATCAACAGCTGCAGGAGGAGAAAGGAAGGTCACTCATGCTCCTCTGTTGGAGGGGCAAACTACTCTACACTCACACCAGCATCCTCAACAGGGCTCACTGTGACAGCGCTGGCTGCAGAAGTGGCAAAGACATTGGATACAGACCATGGTTTTTTGCAATTTGAAAATACTAGTTAGCATTAAGATTGTTTGAAACCACTGATGGCTACAGGAATGATGTCAGAGATCACATATGAATTTTAGTATAAGACCTGGCATGGAAAAAGCATTCCAAAAAAAAAAAAAGAAAAGAATATGCTCATTCCTATAATGCATTATTATCCCAAATGGGCACTGGCCAGTGTTCCAATGAAAAGAAAGCATAGAAAGGAGACACCAAGGTCACTTGAATTGGCCTTTTGTGTACTGATTTAAAGTAACATAACCAACACAGTTCCCATGACACACATGTTACTGAAAAGGTCAGATCTGGCTAGATTCATGGTAAACAACTACACAAGAAACAGTGACACAGTGTCTTCAACATTCAAACATCACTATTATTTTTAGGCAGATGTAGTGGTTGAGTAGTTTTGACTTGAAGGAAGTTTAAATGCAGAAATAGTTATGTTGAAAACTTAGAGCTATTCCTGAATGATATGTAGGTAATTCTGCTTGAAATCTGCAAACCTGTGGGAGGTGGAGACCAGATTCAGGGATGCGTGGTGGGACAGACATTTCTTGGGAGATCAGTGCTGATGGTGTGATCGTCTGTCAAGCAGTTTCACCAGACTTCACTGTCCATGTATTCTGAGGGCACAGATCTGCAGGTGACAGCAGATCTACCAAGTCACCTCTATGCCTTTTCCTCCTGCTGCAAGGTTAGCAGCAGTGGGCTCAGCCCAGTGAGCACAGCGCCAGGATTTCTGAGTCAAAAGGGAGAGGTGGAAAATGCTTCTGTGATTTTGTTTTGTTATAAAGCATTGTATTTCTTGCTTACAAACACTGGAAAGTAGGGGTGCATCCTGTCAAAGAAGAAAAAGAATGTTTCTTCTGGAGGCATGAGGATGGGGGTTTCCTATCTATTGGGAAGGTAGAAAATGATATCTATCTTTTAATTAACAAATTAAACCTTCTTTATTGACATGTTAAGTCAAGCCATACTGCTCAGGGCCCCAAGCCAGAGAAGCTAAGATTACACGTTGGTAACTCAAGCTCAGAACAGAAGGCCAGTCTAGGGTGACCCTATGTCTGCATAGAGAAAGCTGCCCACTGGACACAGCAAGAGAGAGGAGACCTCTGGCTTGGG
This sequence comes from Dolichotis patagonum, assembly GCA_004027295.1. Taxonomy (NCBI): domain Eukaryota; kingdom Metazoa; phylum Chordata; class Mammalia; order Rodentia; family Caviidae; genus Dolichotis; species Dolichotis patagonum. The sequence goes on from PVJX010005812.1 coordinate 57,142, forward strand.
GCTGCAAGAGTGGGGGTGAGGCAGGTACCACCATCCTATAGAATCTCTTATAGTAAGAAGTCATAATGTACATGGCACATTTAGAAATTTTTTTAATAGCAAGGAGATTTCCTGCTAAATAATCAGAATTATTCCTAGCCCCCTTTCATGGTGTAGACAAGAGGTGAACTGTGATGGTATTTGCAAATGACTGTCCACAGGCAACATCAAACTGTTTAAAACCTTTTTCTTTTTTCTTTCTTTTTTTTAAAGATGAAAGAGTTTTAAGTTAATTATGCTTAAAGGACTTCTGTAAGACTTAACTCTTTTAAAACCCATAAACTAAATACAATGAGACAACTGTTTTCTGCAGCCACAATGGCACTGCCAGATTAACTTAATGACTCTCTCTGTCCTGAGTTCCATCCACCTACAATCAGGGCAGTCTGCCCTGGATACGACCTGTCCTACAAAGCATTTGTTGTTCTTGCCATTACCATCTCCAAGGAGCTAATGCTTTTTGTAAGTTTTAAAAGAAATCCCTAGCTTAAGAGTAAAAAGTCTGCAATTGGCTCCCTAGGTAGAAAAGAATGGGTCAATCTGCCAGCTCACCCCATCTCTCCCTAGAATGGAGCCACGGGCTCCACAGGCACCTCACGTAGGCTCGCCCCAGATTTACAGCGCTGCAAACAGTAGCCAGGCGCAAGGAACAGCTCAACATTTTCAAGTGCCAGATTTTTAGCAGAATACTAGCATTTTCAGATTGATACACTTTTCAGAATTTTCTACTAGGAAAAAAAAAACTCTTACTTGTTAAAGTCATTATTACTAATCTGTCTAATTCTTTGGTCTTCTGGTAACCTGGAAAGCTCTAATTCAACTTAGAAACTAGATTATAAGTGGAAAAGCATGTTGGATAAACTACTCAATGATGTTTGAAAAGAATAAAGCCAAGCATCTTCTAAATTTCAGCTCAAATAGATCAGAATAGTGATCCCGAATGAGGTGATTTTACCCTCCAACAAGACATTTGCCAAAGTCTGGGAAAATGGCGAACTGTCAAAGACTATGGAGGGAGAGAGAGACTGAGATGCTGCCCAGCCTCCAGCAGTACACAGAGACCCCTTGAATCCACCACTGAATTATCCAGTTTAAAATGCCACAGTGCTGAAATCAAGAAAGGTGTTCCAGCCAGGTGTGATGATGCATGCCTGTAATCCTAGCACTCTAGGAGGCTGAGGCAGGAGGATAGCAAGTTAGGGCCTAGCCTGGGCAACACAGTTACTTAGCAAGGCCCTATCGCAAAAATAAAGTAACAAAAGGGCTGGAGATACGTAGCTCAGTGTGAAGGCCCTGGATTTAATTCCTAGCACCAAAAAAGGAAAGCAAAGAAGTCCCAGTATGTGGACATGCCCTAAAGAGCACATAGAGAAGACAGCTGATAGCCACAATTCCCAAAAGGTGTGTGAGTAAATGAATTCAGTTGTGGCCAATTCTGCGTCTGCCCACAAACCAATGGAGTCAAAGGCATGTACATCTCTTCCGACAGGAAGCTGTCAAACAGTTCTTCAGGGTCAGTGCCCAGAGGTCTTCCACATGTATTTTACCAGTGAGGCAGGAGGACAGATGTGATTTTCACTGGGAAGATACAGGACTAAAGGCTTCATTCATTCATCCACAGTGCCTGCTTACTGCAGGCCTACAACTCTGTACCCAAACACTGGGAGTCATAGACATGCCACAATTTAGAAGGTTCTGGATTTTAAATGGCAGTATGTGACTGCATTTGTAACCTGGGGCCACCAAGAACATGCACTGCGCCAAACTTGTCACTGTAAAGAGAGGTTTCTGTACAGCAAGGAATGAACATCACACCGGACAGGGTGAGCCAGGACCACATGTAGTTGTTCTCAAAGTCAGTGAAAGCTTTGTTGCCAAGTTGTATGGAAACTGGTAGCTGTAGGGATTTAGAAATTTTTTCTTTGAAATTACAGACAATTTTTACATCTCTAATGGAGAGACAAAAACCCAAACTGACTCAATTCAATTAAGTAACATTTATTGCTATCAAGCAAAGAACCTACTACTTGTACAAAGTCCCACTAGTCTGATGTAAGTTTTTCTATTTTAATGAGCCCCATTAGAGGGATATAAAGAACAGCACAGTTTCAGTAGAGTTTATGTCTTTCTTGGCAGTTGAGGAGGAGTTGATTTCATGATGTTACCAATGCTCTCCACTAAGGCAGAATTTCAAAACCCAGATCATTCTGTGTGCCATCCATGACTGTGATGGTTAATTAAATCTGGGTATCACCCAGACTGGACTGAGGGCAGGCTGAGGCACTCTGCATGTGTCTGTGAGGGTGTTTCAGAGGACTGGCGTATGGATCAGCAAATGAGTGTGTGTGGGGGACTGTCCCTGAATAGGGTGGCACCATGCAAAAGGCTGGAGGCCCAGATGGAACAAAAATGCAGAGGGGAGAACTTGCACTCTCTCGTCATGGGGGTACCTTTTTCTGCTGCAGTCTTCCATGCACATCAGACTCCAGCCTTCAGCCCTTGAACCATTAACCTCCATGGGGCTTTCAGGCTCAGGTGGGGCTGCATCACTGGTCCCTTCACACTCTCCCTTTCTGAGACTTGAATCTTCTTGAATTGAGCAGCTAATGGTTTTCCTGGCTCTCTAACCTGCAGATGGCTATTGTGGGACTGTTTGGCCTCTGACTGAATGAACCAATCTAATAAACTTTTCTTATAATTACATATACTCTTTTAGTTCAGTGTCTCTGGAGAACCTTTAATAATACAACGATGTAGAAAACAAATCTAGCTTAACTCAAAAGAATGCCCAAATGTCCTTGGGTGTAGGCCTATGAGGTGTGCTCCATATCGATTCCTTAATTTTGAAATGTGCCATGTTGTCTTGGTTACTTTTGCTTATTGCTGTGAGAAAATACTTGATGCCCAAAATGAAGGAAGAAAAGGTTTATTTAGCCTACAGTTTGTGGAGGTTTCAGTCCATAATCTGTTGGCTCCAAGGAAGGGTCACATGACACAAGGGCAACATGGCAACTATAGCAGATTCCAAAAATGGCAAGGGCAAAAGGGCAAAAGGGAAAAGCACACCTCCCTTATATTTCCTCCCTTATATTGTATGCTCACCACTGCCCTAGGGTGCATGCAGCACTCACACTACCAGTCCCAGCACTAGACAACAAACCAATCACAAACACTAGACTCCACTGCCTCCAAGACTGCATGAGGCTCTGGGGGCACACCCAGACAAAAACTGTAATACATGTCTAGTAGACATAGGACTAAAGACATCTAAATGTCACCAGAATACAGACATCTACAGGGCAGAGTAACCAATAAAAAACAAAGATTTACAATAACATCCATAAAAATAAAACCCTTAAGTGTAAGAAAGTAGACTAGGTACTGTATCAAAGATTAAACTCTTAAATGCCCATCAGCCTTATCTCCTCCCTACTAACAATTTCCAAATCAAATATGGAGTTGGCTGTTGGTTTAATTAAGGATTTCACAACTTTAGCACTACTGATATTTGGAGCCAGGTGATTCTTTGGGGTGGGGGCATCTCTGTCCATTTTAAGATTTTGGACAGCATTCTGGTATCACACACTAGATGTAGCAGCAAGTCCCCCTCTCTAACAATGAGATAATCAAAATATGCCTCCAAATATTGGCAAATATTATTGGAGTGAGTCACTCCCTCTGTACTGGGCTAGCATTCAGAAGGCTGCTTTTCTTTCTAGCCCTACAAATGTGTAGCGACATGGAGAAAGTAAACTTTCAACCACAAGTCTGTTTCTTTAACTATGCAATAACCGAAAGAACTTCCTTCCTTCCCTCCTGCATCCCACAGTTGCCACAAAGGGTGTCAGTTGCTATCGTGAAGGCCTGGTGCCCAACTGAGACATGAGCAGAGACAAACAGAAACTGTAGCAAGTCATGAAAATCACAAGTTTTCCTGGGGAAACGTACTGGAAACTTTAAGTCTTCAGTGAACTTGAAAACATTTTGTTAATTTTAATAGAAAGACCACATCTGAGGCTGCCTGACCCCCAAAATGACATTTTTTTTTGGATTGGAGTTTGAATCCAGTACCTCCTCACTGAGCTGTACTCACAGCTCCTTTTTTTAAAAAAAATTATTTATTTCTAAAATTTTGAGATAGAGTCTTACTAAGTCACTAAATTGCCCAGGCTAGGTTTGAACTTGTGATCTTCCTGCTTCAGCCACCCAAAGTGTTGAGATTGCAGTTTTGGGAGTGGCACAATGCCTGACCCAAAGAGCTTTTTATAACCACAATCTCTTTGAGGAAGGAAATGTTCTCACAACAAACTGTCAAGATCTAAGACAGAACATAGACCCTCTCCTCTGAGAGCGGAAGAGAGGGAGGGAGAGAAGAGGAAACCATCTCAGTGTATGCATGCATGCTTTGCAGCAGGAGCATAAAGAGACAGCAAACAGGCCCTGGTGAAAAACTTGGGTATCCGTGGGCAAGCTGCAAGGTTGGGCAGTGATGGTAGTTTGCACGTGTGGCACCAAAGCTAATGTGCTCATTCCACATGGATGAGCAGGCGGTGGCAGCCATTAGGGCCAGAGCCCAGGAATGGAAATTCACAAGGGCAATTTGACCTTAAAACCATCCAAACAGAAAATGACAGAACAATAGTCTGGAAATGCTAGGGTTAGATTCATCATTTAAAAATTACCCAGATCAGATAAATGTAAACAGAAACACATAACCATTGTGTATGAAAAGCAAAGTAAAACATGAAAAAGCCTCTTTCCAGAAAATGATAAATGGTAATGCAAACAAATAAGCAAAAGATATGGACAGCTATTTCACAAAAGGAGAAAATGACTTAGTAAAGAGACAGGGGAATCCAGGCAGCTCTCAGGAGTAAGCAGAGTGCAGCCACACACATACTGGGCAGGAATTCAGTGTCACCACTTCTGTGCATAGCTTGGCAGGGAGGCAGATTGGAAGAACTTCCGAAATCACATCCATTATAATGGCCATCCATTAAATTACCCAATTACTATGTCTGAGTGCGAAAGTAAGTGATTAAGAAACACTGAACAGAGGCTGGGGATTTAGCTCAATGGCATAAGCACCTGCCTTGCAAACCCAAGGTCATGAGTTCGATTCCCAGTACCAATAAAAAAAAAAAGAAACACTGAACAGCTTTAAATTATTAACACAGATCTCGCAGTGCTATGATAATTGAGAAATGAAGAATAACTTAGATGGTCCAATGCTAGAAGAACTGTGGAATCAAAGCAAGGTCAAATCAGCAAAGATACACTGATCTGATGGCACATTATGTAGACATGTAAAGCATTAGCTGGAACCTATGCAGCAAATACAACACAGTCATAATTTAGTAGGAGGTAAAAAGAAAACAGTATACAAAAAGCTATAATTTTCATAATACACATATTTCCTTCCAGTCTTTTACACAGATAATACTGGGAGGAATCAGACTAAAATACTGATGGTGATCTTAAAAGAAATCAGAAACTTTAAAGTTTTTCCTGGGGCTGGGGATTTAGCTCAGCAGGCATAAGCGCCTGCCTTGTAAGTGCTCGGTTGTGAGTTTGATCCCTGGTACCAATTAAAAAAAAAAAGAAAAAGTTTTTCCTAATAGTTCTAGAAATGTGCTTCAAATTAGATTAGCGCCTTTTCTCCAAATATGACATATTCCTAAATTGCTAGGACCTCAAAAGTAGAAGACAATGTGCCACCTCTGCTGTCTGATCAGACTCTTCATTTTGAAGCTGAAGCGGAAGCACTGATTTGGATTTCACATTAATGATGAACAGCTCAGAGTGGCTGTTTTTCCCTCATTTGTCTTAGTACTTATTCAAACCACCCACACTAGAAAGGATCACATGACTTCTATAGGAAGGACAGCTGCAGATAAATACTATACTTGAGATCAAAGGTCTTATAAATCAAGGTGGGAAAGTGGATAGCCAAAGACTTGTACTCCTTCTTGTCCCCACTAGGAGGCAGGCAGAAGAGAGACAGAAATCGCAGGGCACTGAGCATGTGGGAGGCATGACTTTCTGGGTCGGAAAAAACAGGAACTTGGGGAGAAAACACTGACCTCATAGATAAAGTACACTTTGGCCCCAGTGTATATTCCCATGCGCACCACAGCACGGACAGCAGCATTCATACCTGTGAAAGGAACAGGAACAATTGTTACTAAAAAGCCTGGGGCTAATTCTGATTCTGCCATTAATTAATGGAGACTGAGCACATTGTGTAACTTCTTCTGTGCTTTTGTTTCCTAGTATGAGAAGCCAGTACACTAATTAGCATAAGGATTAAGAGAAACAGCAAAGGTAAAGCAAGGCGCTGTGCACGTTAGGGCTCATCTGTGGATGGTTATGGTCACTGTAAACGAGTCTAGAGCACTGTCAGGTCAGTTCAGGATGTCACTGCCTCTGCTTTGTAGAAACTTTTAGGCAGCTCCATCTGACCCTAGCAATGCAAGGTACAGGTACTACTGTTATCCAACTCCAAAGAAACTAAGACTCAAAAGGGCAACTGGTCTGTAATTTGAGGTTAAAACTTGGTTATTTCATCACTAGCTATTAGTGTTAAACTTTTTTTTAATTGATTGATTTAAATGCAAATATGCAGTTTTTTTGGGAAGATGAACTATACCTGCCTACTATAAATAACCACACCTAACTAAGGTAAAGCAAGGAGAAACTTAAGTATAAAAGAAATTTACAGTATCTCTATGCGATGTATTATTATGCAATCAGGTAGATCCACTTTTGCATTCCACTTTTGGAAGCTGAAAACTTGTAGCACCTGTGGCACGGAACTTGAACAATCCTGTACTCTGCCCTTGGCCCACAGAAAGAGAAGAGGAATGAGGACCCTTTCCTGAAAGATGGCTTCAGAATGGAGAAGAGCTGAGCTTTCCATCAAATTGATCTCGGACCCTCCCAACTGTTTCAAATCTCCCTCCATGTATTTAAATTTTGGAACAAATGTCAGAACTGGACATGCTGTGAATGTGTGAGGTACTGTGAGGCTTTTGGTAAATAAATGTACAAATAAGCAGCTCTCTAAGAGTATGTTGTGACTGACAAGGAGACTAAGTTTGTATGGTGAACTGGCTCAGAAGATGGGTAAAAATATCCTAAATCCATTGCCTCTGAAAGGTGACAAAAATGACAATGTCTATTTGCTGAAAAAACCCAAGGCACATGTCTTAGAAATAAGTACATGTTAATATACTTCTAAGATCTATGCGTGAGTACACATGCATATATTTAGTGGCCTTACTATTTCATATTCAAATTTTAATGAGCTCACTGATAAACTGGAGCCATATCTCAAGAATGTCAAACTCTTTCAATTGCAATGCAATTATTTTATCCTCTTAATTTTCTTCTTCCATCTGTGTTCTCTCCTGGTGAGCAACATGATTTTTCTTCTCTGCCTTTTAATCAGGACACTACTAACACCCTCAATATCTCTTGCTCTTACAAATGACAGCTTTTCCTGACACTCCTCCTAGAATCTCAGTTTCCAACATTATTTATACAAGATATTGGCCTGAGTGATTAAAGCAATTTTTTCTCCTGTGTTTCTGCAAATGACTTACAAATACATTTTTTATTTAAAGTAATTATGTAAGAGGTAATGTCCACATAACCCCCACTTCTCAGAAAACATTAAAAGACACATTGCCTTCAAATTACTCCTTTTACTTCAAACACACTTATTCCATCATTCTCCCACTTTCTGAGGCAGCTCTGGAAGACCTCCTGTCTTTACAAGGCCTGATAAAATATATGCTGAGTGCTGCTGCCAAGTGCCATGCCACAGAAAGGCAGGCTCATAAACATACGACTGTGTGTCTTCATGGACCTTATTTACTAGATCGGGCCCTGTGAGACTCCTAGTTCTTCCCAAAGTCATTTTACAAATGACTTTGTAAAATGAAAGGTAAAATGGTTTAAATCAATTCAGCACACCAAGGCAGCCATGACAGCACAACTAAAGCCCCTCAGGAAAGGATTTCTAGAGCCGTTTCAGAAAGTGGCAAGAATGGTGAGGTAAGTGTATTTAAACCAGCTGAGTACTTTGAGGAGCATTAAAGGCAATGTATCTATAATGTAATAATTTTTTACTTAAACATACACATTTTTCTATCACATTTCATATTTTCCCATATGTAGTTTCACACTTGTTCTTTCTGCACTCAACAGGACTTGATAAGTTTTCTCCATCAGTAAAGGTGCTCTGTTCTACATATGCCTTGCCCTTACCCTTGGTTCCTAGCACCTGAGAGGAAAATCCAAGCTCCTTACAGGTGGGTCAGGCCATGCCCTGGGGATTCTCCCTCCTGTTCAGTGTCATCGGGAAGTTCCTCTACTTGACTGTCAGCATCTGCCCTGCCCATGCTTCTCCTTGGAGGCCCTTCCTCATCCTCTAAGCTCCTGCCCCTTCAAAACGACTTCCTGGTTTCCCATCTGACTCCCCTTATTCCTCATAGACAGAACCAAATGTCCCCTTTGGGCTCACCCCTGTGGTATGTCATTGCACTTGGGTGGGTGGGGGCACCTCTCTGGTGATCAGGGTCAAGGATGGCTGGATTCTAACCTTAACTCCATGGATAAAGGCACTTCTTCCCAGTCCTCCTGACACACTATGATTTATGCTACAGCCACTAGCTCGTTGGATTGATCACCAAACACTTAGAATGTTCCAATACCATGAACTAGAGGACAAAGCAGCAGAACAAATGCTTTTTGCCCTTTTCCCCTTTTGCTTTCTCTTCTGAATACTTATTTCCACAGGGCCTTTCCTGCCAAATGAACAGCCTTGGGGATTTAGAAAATGTACGTGGGAAAGAAATGGCAGAAGAAATGAAATAGTTAAAACCTAAACGCAATAGAGAAGCTGATCCCCAGGAGACTCTGGAGCAGGATTATATGTTCCCAACTCCAACCTGCATCCCTTAAAGTCCAAAAGCCTCACAACAGCCTCTGGGCGGGATTAGCCTCCCAAGCCTGCGGTAGCCCCGTGGCACTTGGTCAAACCCAGGCTGCTAGGCCGGTCTCCAGGGTTTCTCAGGTGGAGGCTGAGGTTTACATTTCTGACAGGTCCCCAGTTGCCCTGGGATCCACATTTGACTAAGACACATAGTTCTAAGCTTCAGAGGGCTTTTTTTCACTTGCAAGTTGGTGAAACAGTTAAGCCAAGTTTTTTTTTTTCTTTTCTCCTTTAGCTTAGAAACCTGTGGCATCTGGGTTGGACTCCTCACACAGGAATGGAGTGCCAGGAGCCTGCTGGGTGGAATCTTTCAGGAAGCCTGCTGGGGTCCTGAGGCTCCCTGAAGGCATACGACAGTTGGGGTTCAGGGGGATAAATTGATCAATCCAAGGTAACAAAATTAATAGATGGTGGAGTGTAACATAAATGTTATTATTATTTGCAGTACTGGGGCCTGAACTTGGCCTTTGGTCTGAGCTCTTTCCCAATTAAATATTTTTATTATGAGACGGGGTCTCATTAAGTTGCTAAAATGCCCAGACTGGGCTTAAATTTGCCATCCTCCTGCCTCAGTCTCCCAGACTTCTTGGATTTAAAGACTTTCCAATTTTCTATATGTTTTATATATTCGAATCACCAGAGGGAACTTTACAGAAAAAGAAAACCCACCGGGCCAGATTGTTAACTGCTTAGGGGCAGGGCCTGCTTGGAATTTAGGCCCTCTTTTGAACTCGGGTATAGCCAGATCTGCAAAGTGCTGCCTAAGGCTGGGCTCTTTGGGTTGAAGTCTGAGGAGGATGAGCTCCATAAGATTGATCCTTCTCTATAGGCAGAGCAGGAAGTGGGACTTGGAGGACAGGAAACAAGGGGGGAAGAAACAAGCCAGTGTGGAGACACAGACCCTTACATTGCAACTTTACAGTCCTATGCATGTGTATCATTTTGCTTAGGGCTATCCATGGGCATAGCCACTAGACATTTGGGACAAAAGGCAGTTTCAAGAGTTTCCACTCAACACTGAAGCTACCGTTTTTAGGAACAGTTCAGCCACGGTGGGGGTAAGCCATTTTGTTTTGGGTTTGGTCATAGAAGCCTGACCTGAGAATCAAAAAGTCCTTCAGTAGGTATTTCTGTGGGAAAATGTACTCCTCCTACCAAGAAAGAATCTTAGTATGTGGTTACCAATTTCTAATTTTCCAAAATCTAATCCCCAGTCCTTACAGAAGGTATCATCCTGTTAAAGGAGCCAAAAACAAAGCAAACTTTCAGACAAAAGCAGTCCTTTTAGGGAACAGTCATGTGGGAAACGTATGACAAGTAAAATAGGACAGATTATCGAATTTTGTTCTTGATATTATACACTGTCAAATGGCTTCTTCCCGAAATGCAGTCTAAATCAGATAGTGACAAGATAACTTCTTCGTTAAGGTTGGAGGGGTTTTCCTGTGACAACAACAGAGGCTCCTAAGCAGGTGTTAGGTAAATCCTTACTTTCCAGCTACTTGGAGGTGGCCTTCCTCATTTCCAAGGGCTTCTTGAGATTCTGTTCAGATACAATTTAAGTTGTGAATAATTATCAGTGATACTACACGATGATAGAGAAAGACCTATTATCCTGATTCCATCATTGCACACTACACATGCATTGTATTACAACACTGTGCTCTATAAATTAGTACACATTTATGTCAGCTAAAATACAATTAAAAAATAAGGAATATATTGACTGTGACAAAACAATTTGGGTTCAACCTTGTATCTTTGTTACCCTAACAAAAATCTCCTCACTTCACCCCCTTCAGAGCACTCAGCCACTTTCCCTGTGCATCTCACAGTACTTACCGTCATTTGCCTATGAATTTCAATACTGAAATTTGAAAACTAAGGTCAGCTTGGTCACTTTTATTGGTTTGTTTGGGGGGAAAATCAAATTTATAACATGCCCACCCTACTCTTGCTACTCAAGTAATAAAATAAATTATACAGTATCCGCTGGTAAAAGGGCATAAAGGTAAGGAGAAAGAGAAGCACAGCAGGGTCAGGGAGCCAACAGCCTGCATGATGCTTCCAGGAGGGGCTGCAACGGCTCCTGAGAGCTTGGAGCAGCTGTCCTGAAAGTGAAGCCTGAGGAAAGAACTGGAGCTGGTAAGGGACCCAGACACAGGGACTCTGGAGAGCAGCATTCCAGGCCGGCACAGGGCCTGAGGGCTAGCGTGCTGCATTCCAGTGTCCAGCTGCAATTGTGAGCACTATCAGCTGTGCTCGGTACACTCTCCAAGTTTTCACAGGAGCATTCACGTAGAGATCTTTTGAATATAGGTGGCAATAAGCTGTCCATAGCTCTCTGACACTGTCTGTCCGGGCAGCCTATGGCCATGATGTCTTGTGCAAATGGAGATGTGTTGTTGGTATCAGTACCCACTGGATTTCAAAGACTTGGTGTGGGAAGAAAAAGTATTCAAAAAAAATCTTATTGCCGTAATAATTGTATGTTGTCAAGTGGTGATTAAAATATACATTTAAAATTATTTCACATATTTCTTTTACTTACACTAACATGGTCCTTAAGTTGCTTAAAATTATGCATAAAATACAAGCTACCAGTGCAGTCCTCATTTCTATTTGCCACATCAATCAACATAGAGCTCCACATTAAATGCTGATGAAATGAATAGCCTATGCATAGTTTCTTCCTGGTCCTCCCTTCCTTCTTTTGGCATTATAAACACTGTTGTGAAGACCACCCTCTCCCCATCTATGCATATCTGCCTCTCACACATGTTGTCTTTCTTCCTGCCACTGTACATGAGCTCCTATTCATCCCATCTCCTGACACTCTCAGGCCATTTTGTTTCCTCCACAGGGTGGGCCATGGGCACATGGGCATCCTGCCACACATCCCTGCATCATCTTTTTGACCCCCATGTGTGACCTGCTGTTGGTCCTCACGAGTCCCTAAACTCACACTCTTTCCTCCTTTCCATTCCACAAAGCCACCTTTATCACAGGCAGCCAGTTACCTCCATGTGACTTCCCAGTTCACAGAAGGTGAATCCAAAGTCCTGACCTGGCCCTCATCTGGCTAGGACCTTGCCCTAGGCCACTTCCTCCATCCCCCCTCAGGGCTTCCACTCTGCTCTTCCTGGCTGCTTCTGGCTGGCTCCTCACTCACATTAGGCTTCCTGGGGCCTCTCCATGAAAGTTTTTCCCAGGTCTAGTTTCCTTTTCTGCTCTCAGCAGTCAGTGAGACACAGGCCACCTGCCCCTACTGTGATCGTGACAGATACCAGCGGGCTCCACAGTTCTGCTTAAAGTGTTCCCTGATACACAACACATGCTTGGCTCGTTCACATGCATACTGATAATTAAAACAGAAACAGAACCTGAGTAATAGTATACCTGAGCTGAAAAAACAAGCAGAACTGAGGTTACAGTCAGTAAAAAGTATATATCACTTTTTAAAATCATTTTCCAATCAGAGAACTTCTGCTCAGGTCACTTATATTCACATTTTTAGATAAGGGTTTCTATATTCATGAATCTTCACACTCAAAATGCTGGTCAGAGTCAGAAGACAATCACGTGGAACTAGTGAGATGGTTTTGGAGAAACCTCAGAGAAGCCTGGGTCTGCAAACACACAGACCCTGGCTCAGTGTGGTCACAGCCCATGTAGGGGACCAGCAGCACCAGCGAGTGCCTCCTCCTAGGCCTCATTTGGACCTGCATACTCAGCATCTGCCCTTGTATGGGATTCTTCAAGTGGCTGCAAGCACCTTAAGAATGGAGAAGGTGCTAATGGACCCTAGGCTCATCCAGGGGCCCAGAGTAGCCTTGGCTCTCATTGACATGTCCCACTTTTGCCTAAGACTTTCACTGTTGTGAGTGTTGGGAAGACTGAATGAATAACTTCTTCAATAGCTTTGCTCTGGAGAGAGGGAGAGAGAGAGAGAGAGAGAGAGAGAGAGAGAGAGAGAGAGAATGAATATGAAAAACACAAAAAACAAAACAAACAAATGAGACCCTACTGTGCCAGACCCAAAAAACCAGGACTTCCAAATGAGTCTCTGGAATCACAGTACCCTGATCTGCCAGGTGTGCTGCTTTATTTTCATCCAGACAAACACAATTACTGTAATTCCAAGAGAGGTCCAGGGTGGTGAAGATGTACAGAATAGAGGTGGGTGAGGAAGAACTGGAACCTCCCAGCAGACACTTTGTAAGAAATAAAAATACACCAGACAAAGCTTGTTGAAAAAACTAACTCAAAAAGTGACTCATCTATTTCCTTTACACAGTGCCATCTGTTATTTATCCCCATATACATTTTTAACTACCACGAGTAGCAGATGTACAGTTTTATATCCTGATCCTTGTGCTTTAAACATGCTGTTGCCTTCATATTTCTAACCTCAGTGGCTTTTGATTGCCCCCAAATTGATAGAGCTTATCTAAATAGCTTCCAGTCTCCTTGATAAGATTTGAGCTCTCAATCACAAGCTTTCAGCTTTCTGTACCCGTGCTTTTATTTGGAAAGATGATCAAACATCTAGCTTCTAAGGGTCATTTGAATATGCCACATGAAAATATATTTGCACTCAAAAGAGAATGTTGCAGTTACAACTAATCTCCCACTCTACGATAGGATAATGCTAAAATTCTCATACACTGCTTCTTAGAACCAATAATTTCTTTTTATAAATTTATTGTATCTTAAACATCAAATATCTCATTGAAGAACACGTATGCAGAGTTTCAGGATGGTAAGAGTCCTGAGAGCTGGGTGAGGTGAAGTATCTGTTAACCTCATTTCCCTCTGCATTTTACAGGGCTCTTAGGCAAGCACAGCTCTGTGTATAGAAAGACCCCAAGCAGAACTCTTTGTTGTTTGCTTGCTTTTATTTGCAACACTGGAAATTTAACCGAAGGCTTTCATTTGCACTGAGATTTATCCTCAGACTTTTTTTATTTTGAGACAGGGTCTTGCTAAATTGGCCAGGTGGGACTTCAATATGAGTTCTTCTGATTCATCTTCCCAAAGTGATAGGGTTAGTCTATGCCACCACCCTCAGCTGCCAAATAGAAATCTTAATAATGCAGATCTTCAGGGAATACTATACAGTTGTCCCTTGGGATCCTCAGGAGAATGGTTCTAGGATTGCTTTCAGATATCACAATTCTTGGATAGTCAAGTTCCTTCTAAAATGATCATGTATATGATTTTTACATAACCTATATACTTTGTCCTGTATGTTTGAAAATAAATCTTTAGGTTACCTAAAATACCTAACATAACGTAAAGGGTATATAACAGGCTGTGATACTGACTTGTTTAAGAAATAGTGAGAAAGGACAAAAGCACATATATATGTAGTATGTTACTTAAAATATATTTTCAATCTGAGGTTGGCTGAATCCACAAATATGGAGGGCAGATTATATGTACTCAATGGAAGAGCCAACTGTGGCAAGACTGCAGGGCCTCACATTTCTGAGTACAGTTTCAAAGTTTTTAACTTGAAGCATTAGTAGATCACACATACTGTCTTGAGGATAAAAGAGTAGCAGTTATTAGAGTTTAATTCACCTAAATGCCTTCATGAAAATGGAAGACAGATGGGCCTCCTAGTTATCTGTCTCTTCCTCAGTGTTGATTTCAGGTAAGGGACAGTCCACAAACCCTTGAGTGTCTGCCACCTGCCTTGGACATGCTGTGCATTGCAAATATACTGGTGAATAGACTCATATGTATGAGATCTGACTGAAAAATAGGGTGAATATTAAAAAATAGGGTGAACTTAAAAAATTCTTAGAGTAAAAGATGCATTGCCATTCATTAACCTCAAATACTCCCCCTGGCTTTGAATATAATCCTATTGTTCTTACCACTTCTTGAAGTAGTTCTGAAAGTTATTTTGCATGAGAGTCTTTAGTTGCATTGTTGTGGCTGCCTTGATGCCCTGAATTGATTCAAAACATTTTCCTGCCAGTGATAACAATTGACTTTGGGGAAAAGCCAGAAGTCTCACCATATTAGATCGGGTGAATAAGGTGGAAAGGACACACTGTAATGCTTTTACAAACCTGCTTTTCCACTGGATGACATTCAGCAGAGACATTCACTGTATTTTTGATCACACCTAAAGACCTTTATGAAAGAGAACTTACAGAGCTGCTTCAGAAAGTGGCAAAAATGATAGGATAAGTGAGTTTATTGCAAGGGGAAGCATTTTACAAAGGCTAAATTGCAATGTATCTTTTACTCTAATTTTAAAAGCTTGAACATATACTGTTTTTTGATTGTTCCTTATACTCAGCTTGTCACATAGTTCTTGAAATCATGTGGCCTGTCCCTAATACTTAGCTCTGTGAATGCAGGGAAGTCGGTTCATCTCAGGCTTTCTTTACTCACATGTAAAATGGGGATAAATTAGCACCTGGGAGAACTTTACAACATCCAGTCACTAAATGCTGGTGAGTCTCTCTATGATTGGAAAGACTTCTATATAATCTTATATGAATTTTCTATAAACACAGTATAATGTTCACTTTGTCACAGACAAAAAGGATGCATTTTGACTGCTAAGCATTCTCAACTCCACTATGTACCAGGCCCTGCCAAAGCCACAGCCTGTGTCTAAGACCATGAATCATCCTTGGTATGTGACACAATATTGTTTGAGGGTGGGTACTTAGTCATAGTAAGCCTGTCTGTTCAGTAACGTGGAACTGATTTTAGGTTAAAGAGAAATTGGTCTAATCCTGCAGAAATAATCTGTAAAAATCCAAAGATAAGAATAAAAAATTGCCTTAGAATATTCTTCTTAAGGTGGGGCCTGAGACAATCAGGAAAACAGATAAGGGATTTTTGTTTTCACTTTATAATTATGTAATATAAATTTCATTGGTGAAAAAGAGGGACTCCATTCTTTTATTCAGTGTGACATTATATGGTTTTAGCCACCTTGCTTGCTATTATTTTCAAAAGGCACTTACAGTTCCACTAACAAAACTGCCAAAAGAACCTCTGTATAATTTTGAGCAAGTTGTGGTCTCACTTTGAGCACTGGAAAGATTAGATTGCATGGCCTCCTCAGGACAGATCTCTTTAAGAGTACTCCAAATAATCTGTGGAGAGTATTTGGGGGTAAATTCTCATACAGTGTTGTTTAAATCCTACCCCAACCTTGTAGGAGCTGCATGGCTTTGCCTGTTACTTTTCTCTTTATGGTTTTCCTCTTTACTTCTAAAATTAAGAAATATCTATCTTGCAGGCATGTTAATTAGGCCTCGACAGAAGAACTATAAAGCTCCTAGTATATAAAAAGTGAGATAAACAGTAGCTGTAGTTATCAATAAGGCATTTTACTATAATTTCACATCTGAGTAGAAAATTCCTAAAATTGAGGCTCTATAATGTATTCTTTTTAGTCTCCAGCTATGAGCAAAATTCTTTTCTCTCAGGGAAAACCAATTATTGACAAAGTCAATATAAAATAGGGAAAGACTGGTACAATAGACACCACTTCAAGAGCTACTCTAAGTGCCTGGAAAGGTGTTCAGAGCACATTTCCTAATAAACTTTTTCAGAAAGGAAAAACAGCAACAACTGTTTATAGGAATCTAATGAAAACTGTGTCAAGGGTATTGAGAGGAAATGCCCAGACAAGTAGCAATGGTTGGCTTCCTCAGGGACAGCACCCACATGACATTTGAAAGCATGAGGTCCTATTTGATGCTACCTGTTCAAATAAGAGCAGCCATCTCCCATTAACCAGACACTATACTAACCAAGCAACCTGCTCATATAGTTTTGGTTTCCAGGATATCCCTTTCCACTGAAGAGAAGAGGTATGGTCTTATAAGCAACTTCTCACAAGTGTTAGGCCTAGTGTAAATAACAGAAAACGATGACTGCCATGTTTTTGTCCACAAACTATCAAGCATTTTAGCAAACATTTGAATAGGGATTTCCAAAGAATGATCTGTAATCCCCCCCCCCCCCAAGATACAGCATCATGATTGTAGAAGAACCTTGACCTCACAGCCCTGGGGTAAAGAAGGGGTAGGGCCCCAGTTCCTCTTCCTGTGCTGTTTCTTCTCTGGCAGTGCAGGATAAGTGCTTTCTAATTTGAACTAGCACGAAGTCTCTGGAGCATGCAGATCCTTCTGAAGTCCCTGGCCTGGAAGCCACAGGGCAGGCGTGGGGGTGGGGGTCCTGACCACAGATGGCCCCGAATCAGCACATCTTCAAGCTCTTAATTAACTCCAGATGTTAGATGTTATCTCCTATTTTACCCTATTTTACCAACCCAGCCTGTGCATTTTCATTCTCTGAGAAGCCTGCCCTCCACAAGGAATGTTTGTAGTGAGGATCACTTTACTAAAATACTAATACTACAGCTAACCCTTCCGCTGAGGATAACTGGTAACGACTGCTTTTTCTAATAGAGGAACGAGGATCTCATTGTAGACCCTCACTCACGCCGCAGCGCCGCCCCCACACGCACGCAACTAACGCTCTGTTCCACGCATGCTGCGTCGCGTGCGCCGGGTGTCGCGCGTGTCGGGGACTGAGCGTGCTCCGGGCGCGACTGGCCAGGCATCACGTAGGCGCTCGCGGTGGGCGGGGCGGCACCCACAGCTCCTCAACCTGCCGCACCCGCGGCGGCCCCGCCCGGCTCAAGGGCGAAGGGAAGGTCACTCGCGGAGTGGGCAGAAGGCGAGGGCTCTGGGCTCAACCCCTGAGCATGCCACTGCGGTGCTCACGAGGAAATAAGGTATGGGGGCCTCCGGACCTACGGGGGCCGAGGGAAGAAAGGGTGGTAAAAACCAAAACCCAGCTCCGGGAATCACTCTCCAGCCTGCTTGGTCTTGAAGGCTGCCAGGGCGTCTTCGCCTGAGAAGCGCTACTCTGTCCGCCCTCGCTAGAGATTAACAGGCATCTGGAAACCCCATCGAACTCCGGCGCCCCCTGGAGCGCCCAGAGCGAGAAGCTGGGGACCGTGGACTAGTCGTCCCTCTCCCCTCTCCTTTAAATTTGAGATTCTCATAGTGAATACATGCCGAAGGGCCCAGGTTTGGGTTCCTTCCGCTTTGTAATGAACCTCCACGTTGGGGCGAAAAAGGAAGCCTGAAGCCCGCGCCCCGGTTGCTGGTGACGTCCCGGAATCCCCGCTTCCTGGTCTTTCCCGTCTAGTGGAGGTTGGCGGGGAGGGCCTAGTGACCCATTTTTTCAGTTTTGCCACCCGCCGGAAGCCGACCAAAGATATGAGCGGGGATAGGAAAACCTTTTTTTAAATCTCCCAGCGGAAACGTGAGGCACCGCCAAGGCGAGAACCCCACGCGCCTCCAGCACGTCCCGCAATGCAGCAGCGGGGACTAAGCGCCCCGCGTGGGGCGCCAGACGGCAGGCTGTTCGCCCACAACCTTTCCTGGGCTGGGCTGGGGTGGGGCTGGATGACCCAGCTTCGGGCGGGTGCCGCGGCATCGGCGTGATCGCGCGGTACCTCAGCTTTGGAAGGGTCGTCAGGTCCCCAAATACTACGACTCAGATGCAGCGTGACCTCCTGGGGTTGGTGGCTGTCCTCAGACACCCCATGGCTAATCTCAATGAATGAAATGAACATGGAAGTTGTAAAATTAATTTGTCATCCTAAGGGTCCTGCCGCCGTCTTGCTAGTCTTCCCTATCCAGCCTACCGCAATGGGGCCCGGTCGCCCGCTTCCGCCCATCCTCAAGTGCCCTGATATTTCAGGGCGCAGGGGCTTCTGCCTGGTCCTCCCCTGTCACTTTACGCGGTACCCCTACCCCTTCTCCCCGATTCCCTGGCGGCCCCCTTCCCCCAGCATCTCTCTCCCCTTTGGCCCAGGCCCCAGAGGCCGGTGGGCTGCGCGCACCTTGGGCATCTCCGCCGCTGGTGAGCACACCGATGGCCTTGCCGGCCCCGGACAGATTCTCCAGGAACTTCGGTAAGGAGCCCCTGGGGGTCGAGGAAGCGCCGTCGTCCATGGTGAGCAGCCAGAGGGACGCAGGATGGCCGGTGCGCAGCAGGCAGTAAGGACCTGGCCCACGCGCGCCAGCCAGCGAACCGCCGCCCCGCCCGCACCCGCAGGGTCCGCCCCCGCCCCTCCCGAAGCGCCAATGGGCCGCGGCGGGCGGGGATCTGCAGGGCGAGGCGGGGGCAGGCAGGGCGGGGCGGCGGAGGTCTGGGAGGAGTCCAGCGGGGTAGCTAGACGAGCCGCGCAGGGGGGCATCGCGCGTAGGGCGAGGCGGTGGATTGTGCCACAGGTGGGAGCCGGCGGGAGCATCGCCCCGCGAGGAGCCCTCTGGTGGGCGGGAGCGCAGCAGCGCAGCGCGAGTTCCGCAGGTGGGCGCTGCCGGCGGAGACCCCGCGTGCGGCTGGCTCGAGCAGGTCCCTGAAAATCCGGCTGCTGGGGAGAGGGAATTGTGTCAGCCGCAGCACACGCGTGCCTCCCTCTTCCCGCAGTATTCTTCCTGGGGGCGGCGCTCGGAGCCGTAGAGTACCCCAGATTTTACCTCCAGCCTGAGGTCAGGGCCAAATAGCCAAGTCCTCAAGTTGCTAGGAAAACGTGGGCATCACTAGCTAGACAACTGCAGAACTGTCATTTCCCGGGTCGTCGTAAGCACCCATCGCATATGGGCCCTCTAGCCCCACGCTGGGAGGAGCAAAGGAAGTGGGCGTAGGGGGACATACGTAAGGGTGCGACACTTAGAGGCACCCGCGTGTCTACCCTGGGTCCTGGAGAATCTAAATGCAGCAAGAAAAGGCGCGGCAGGCAAGACTTAGGGAGGTAACAAGATAGCGGTCCCTACCTGTGGAGACCTGGTTTTGTGTTGTCAGGTCGCTGATGGCCCCACTGGAGACTACAAATGCTGAAGTATCTATACTCCAGTGTCTTGTGTGGTAGTCAAAAGGTTAATTTTGATGGCGCTTCACAGAGCGCTAGTTACTGTGCTGTGTGACAGGTGGCACCCGTCGGAAAGCAGAGTCACGCGACATACACAGTTCCTTCTGTGGTCACTCCCAGAACAAGTTTCATGAGTGGTCCCGCTAGACAGTTGACGTTAAGGGCAGCAGCCCCTGAGTCTCCTCTCTAAACAATAAATGTTTCCTGAACAGGAAGGAAGGAAGGGAGGAAGGAAGGAAGGAAGGAAGGAAAAAAGAAAGTAAAGGTTTTGAAAGCAACATCAACTAGCATTTTACTTCAGAGTAATCATAGGCAAAAGATGGAAAAATACAATTTTCTGTTGGATGTTTACCTCATCCTCCAGCTCATCTTTCTGAACATCAAAAATCAATTGTAGTGTCGGTAGTATAGCTCAGCGGCACGCACCTGCCTGGCAAGCACGAGGTCCTGAGTTTGATGTCCGGTTGAATAACAACAACAACAAAAAGGGTCTGGGGATACCAGGGATATAGCTCAGCTGCACAGCGCCTGCCCGGCAAGCGCAAATTAATTAATTGTAGAGGATACTCAAATTTAGGGATATTTTTCAAATTGTGGATGACGTGCCTCTCCCAAGTCTCATTTCTGGGGATGCAGCCAGGGAATATGTGGAACATGTATTTTTAACAAGCTTTCTGAGTTATTCTGCTGAGTGCAGTTTGAGAACTACTAATGGATTGAGGCTGAGCATTATTCTTCTAAAAATGGAGAGGAAAATCCCGGGTGTTTCGAAGATGGCAAGAAGGGGGTGCGCTTTATCTCCCTAAGGCAGGAAGGGGTTTCCAGGATCTGAGCACCTCTCCATGGAAGTTTCTGGAACTTAAGGCCCAGGATTTGTGAAGAAGAATAGGAATGCTAATCATTCATGGCTTTCTAGACTGATACTACTTTAAAAAGATAGCACACATTGACATTTATCTTAAGCAAACACCTTTTGTCTTCTGATAAAATTAATAGTTTTATAATTTAGAGGGCTGGTTGTCATCAAACTGTCTGCAAATTGTCTTCAATGTAGAAAATGATGGATACACTCTAATACTCAAACATGACAATGGGTTCAATAAGTTATGGCAAAAATATGCACTGGAGTAACATTCAGTGCTATTACAGTTAAGAAAATAAATAAAGGCTGACATGGAAATATGTCCAGGATATAGAAGTTAGTGAAAAGGCAGACTTAGAAACATACATAATACATACATACATATGTACTGTAAATGAATCTAGGCATTTTAATTTCCTTTCTTTTGCTTGTTATGCATAGAGTCTTTATTCTTCTGATGAACAAGTATTGGTTTTGGAATAAAAACAGTGGTATAGTGAATTTATTTATTTATTTATTTATTTATTTATTTATTTTTATCAGTACCAGGGATTGAACTCGCGATCGTGTGCTTGCAAGGCAGGCGCTTATGCCACTATGCTAAATCCCCAGCCCTGTATAGTGAATTTAAAGCAAATATAGAGCAGCAGACCCTCAAATTTAGGGATATTTTTCAAAAATTTGAGTCTGTGTCCTTCATGTAGGTAATTAACCATTCTCCTACAACTATTCTGATGAGCTCTAACCCTCTGCTCAGTTGATCAGAGTATTTAATGTATGACAATAGCTATGATGGAAAAACCATCATTGCTTTTTTTCTTTCTTTTGCACTGCAACTGGAGCTTTAAAAATTGTTTTTTAAACTTTGGCTTTACAAAAGAATTATCTGGTTCAAGTGGGAGAAGAAATGGTATTTTGTGTTGAGCAGAACGGGACATGTCTGTTCTTTATTACTGCTTAACATTCCCTGAAGCTTTCATAGCTCATACCAGTGGACAGTTATGTCATGGGAATATGTCACAGGAATTCTGTTAGGCCAGGAATTCAGGCAGGCTTCATTTGGTCTTTTGTTTTGAGGCCTTTGGAGGCTGCAGCAGGTACCCAGGTGTGAGATGTCACAGCAAGATCAAAGGAAGGAGACGCCTCCAATTTCACCCCTGTTGACAGGATTGTAGGCTGGGCTGAAGGTCAGTTATACATTGGGAATGACCCTTGTTCGGTGGCTGCTCCACCAGCAAAATGTGTGACAAGATCTGGGGAAGATCAGGCCATCAGTAGAACTCATAGCCTTTGTAATCTAGTCTGGTAGAAACATTCCACCCCCTTTACTCAGTTCTACTCATTAAAATCAAGCCCTGAATATAGCTCTCTCTTGGAACATGAACACCAGGGAGCAGGGATCATGGGGAGTCATTCTTTGGGGTGTATAGGACAAAGTAAAGTAGAACACAGAGGGGAAGTGAATGCCTTCCCCTCTGTAGAGACTGTGGGAGCCACCGATTGTGTCCCTGAGATCTGAGATCCTGAAAAGGAGAGCAGTTCACTGTGGGGCCAATTGGACACCACTAGAAAGGACCCACACCTCAAGGTGCCCAGGGACTTTGGGTCACCCATGCCTGCTGACTGGATTTCACCAAGTTGGAGCTTCTCCTTCCCATAGTGTCTCCATGTATATGGGGAATTGACGTCTCACACCTGCAGGGACCATCCCTGAGCTCAGACTTCTGTCTTCTAGTGCATACCCTTCCCCTTGACTTTCTCACTTCTATTTTTAGTGACTGTCTGGCAGCTGCTTAGGCTACAATCAACCACTGACCTCTAAACCCATCAGGAGATCCTGCTGGTGTGCTCCTCAGTGATTCTGATCCCCTGTGGTACCATCTGAGTTTGGAGCGTAATTCAAGCTGGACCAAGGGACAGTTTCATTTCTGGTCCCCTCTTCTGACTGTGCCTTTGCTTGCTGTGTGTGTCCTTAACAAGGAAGCCCAAGTAGGCCTAATTAGATGTAATTAAGAGCTCTAGCTCTCTTCCTGTGATCCCCATTCATGCAGTGTAAATGCCCCTTGCCTGCCACTTCACCTCACCACCCTCCTTCTCCCATGCCTTTCTCTAATCTCACCTGCCCCTGCCCATCTCTGAAATCCATCCAGGTACATAGTAGCCTCAGGCCTCTGCACCTAATCTTTCCTCCGCTCCAAGCATTCCTCTTCCCCGGCACACTTGCTTCAGATCTTGCTTCAGAGTGGTACTTATGAACCTTTATTCCATTATTAGAAACAATGGAGTTTCCTCTTAATATTGAATATATTCAGGCAATTTCTCATTCTTAAATCCCCAACATTTTTGAGTCTTTGAATCCTGTACTGCTGCTTCCATGCTGCCATGCTCTCCTGTTTGAGTATCCTTTTAGTTTAAGAAGAATTACTTCAGGATTATAAGAAGGCAAGAGCAACAGCATTAGATGCATTCTGAAGTCCTTGCGAACTTCTTCATTCCCATGTCATTCTTCCTCTTTCCAGCTTGGATTATCCTGGGCAACTAGTTTGGGTGTCTCAAGATACCGACATCAATATTAGATAATACTGTAAGCAGTTTAAAATGCCAGGCATGCTCAGGAAACCCCTTGGCTTCTGTCACTGTCCTCATCCCTCATGGTTGTGGATTTCTCAGGATCCAGGCTCTGACTCTTAACTGCTGTTGGGCAGTTTCTTTCTGTTCCAACCACTGGGATGCCTTTAGATTAATCTCTCACCATGAGTG
Source organism: Dolichotis patagonum (assembly GCA_004027295.1). Classification (NCBI taxonomy): domain Eukaryota; kingdom Metazoa; phylum Chordata; class Mammalia; order Rodentia; family Caviidae; genus Dolichotis; species Dolichotis patagonum. The sequence continues at coordinate 80,731 of PVJX010005812.1, forward strand.
CGCAGCCATCTTCTTTCTCCTCTTGCCTTCTCTACCCTCATATTTCTGTCCTTTATGAGATCATGGAAAGTGAAGGAGGAAATGAAAGCACTTGTTAGACTAGGAAGTTCCTCCATCAGCCCAAGTTCTCCTACAGTTACCTTTTAGACTTCTTGCCCTTGTTTTGTATCAAGCAGTTAAACTTTAAATTATATGTAAAACATTGGGTGCTTCCAAGAGGAGGAAGCAGAATTATTTTGTCCTGATCCAAGAAATATTTAGAAACTGGAAAAAACTGAAAGAAACTGTTTCATTCCATTACAAATTTTAATTTCTCTAGGCAATTTAATGGAATAAATCCTCTTTATGTGCAATAAAGCCTCTTTACTAGAATAACTATTTCTCTCTTAGTATCTTGGTGTAAACTGTTGAACAGAGATTTATTCATCTTCCATCACTTAGTGAAACAGGCAAACAGGAATAATTATGCTGTTAAACTAGAAAATACTAAGTTGTTCTTTCAGGAGCATCTATTGGACGTTTCCATAATTACTAGTGGTTTAGATTTAGTATGTTCCCCAAAGCTCTCATGTGCTCAGAAGTGGGATTTTTGGAAGGTCATTCAGTCATGGGTTGCTACACCCATTAGTGTATTACTCCAATGAGCAGTAGCTGAGTATGCCTTTAGGAGGTAGGGCCTGGTGAGGTGGGTCACTGGGGTCATGTCCTGGGAGGAGATATGTTATGGTTGGTGTCTAGATGTCCCCCAAACCCTCATGCAATCATAGATGGGGCTTTTCAGAGGTGGCTGGATCTGGTATGTGATGCAAGTGTTAAGTTCATGATGCTGGGATTAAGGATGTGTGATTACTAAATCCACTGATTGGTTTGTCATAGTTCTGGATGTGGATAATGGGAAGGCACCGAGGGATGTGCTTACCTGGTGATAAGGAAAAGGACTAAAACAGCTAATGTTACTTCAGAACACACACACACACCCCCACACACACACCCACACACACACATACACAGATTGCTCTCTAATGGGAAATAAACTACATATAAATTTCCCAGTTAGAAAAAGAAATCAATATTTTAGCAGTATTATAGTCAGATTAAGTATTTCCTACCCTTCAGTTGTGAAATGTTGAATCTGAATATTAATTTGCATATAACTTGCAGATATGTGACTCTATTGGTGCTTGCAAGTTTGAAATTAAAATTACTAGTTTTGAAAACTTTTTTTGTAGAGGGTACCCTTGTACAGTGTTGTGGGAATGTAAATTATTATTCTTTTTAAAAATAATTTTATTTAAAGAGAAAAAAAAACAAAAAAGAGAATAAAGGGTAGCAACAATACAGTATTCCAAGGAAAAAAGGAAAAGAACAACAACAAAAAAACCTAAGAAATTATTACTTGACAAATTACATACTGACTTCTTGGAAATAGTTGTTCAAATTACAAAGTTAAAACATGTAAAGTAGACATTCAAACAGTGAGACTGTTAACAGTTCTGCTCCACGATCTGACAAAAA
>PVJX010005813.1:0-82240 GCA_004027295.1 Dolichotis patagonum
ATCCCTTTGAATCTGCTTCATAAATTCTAGGTTTTTTCTGAATTCTTCAATAAATTTTTCTCTCCATTTGTGTTCCTCTATTCTTCTGTCTGTGTCTTCTTGAGAGGTACCCAGCCCTTCTTTTATTAATCTACTTATCTCTTGTTTAATTTGAATTAATATTTCAGTTTTGGTCCCGCTTACGAGGTCTTGAATATATGTCTTTATGTCCGCTAATGCTGTGTTTGATGTTGCATTTTTGCTGCCCTCAGTCTCTTTTGTATTTACCTCTCCTGGATCAATGTTCTCAGGGTTGGGGGCTGGTAGTGTTTTCTTATTTCTCCCTTTCGTCATGTTTTTGGTTCCTTCCATACAAGTGTACAGTGTAATTCCCATACCCTTTTCTTGTTGTTTAAGGCTCCTCTAGAGGGTGCAGGCTAGGAGCTTTAGCCCTCTTCAATAGGTTATCAGAGATTAGAGTTCACCCACGGGCAGTGTGCGCTAGCTCCTCCCTTCTGGGCCAGTCAACCTTTGCAGGCCTTCACTGCGTCAGTGTGCATTGATCTCAGGGAAGTAACTGGGTCCCCGCCAGGGGCGTGGCCTAGTTCAAGCAGATTCCACCAATCCGCTCAGCGAGGGGAATAACCACCTGAAGCCACTTCCTTATGGAGTTAGGGCTGTCCTGCCCAAATCCAACATGTCGTCCAGTTGGTTTCCCCCTTCCCGTGGGAGGGTCTTATTCTCATCACTCACCGTGTCCCCGAGAACTGCTGGACTGCCTGACCTCCGACTTCAGTGCAGCTGAGGTGGGAATTCACGGTGCCTCTGGGTGGGTCGTGTGCAGTGCTGGCCCGGTGAGCTGCACGCCGGGCTGTTCAGCTCCGGGCTCCGGCAGCTCAAGCCAGTCGCTTTGGCGCAGATCGCTTGTTTAGGTCGGGCGGAATTCAGGTGTCTCGAGGCGGGTGCCGTGCTCGCCAATCTTATCTTCACTAATAGTAGCCCCAGGACCTCTTATTCGAGCGGGTTTTTGCGCTTTAGTTTCTTTCTGGGTTGTGAGAGTCTATCTCTCTCTGTTTGGGTCTCTCCAGGGTGTTTTATTCTGGCATTTGAGCTGTCTCTCTCAGAGAGGGTCTCTCTCCTGCTACCTACCAGTCCGCCATCTTGTCTCTTCCCGACAATTCTTATTATATTAAATATACTATTTACTTTTATCTATATATTTACTGATTTCTCTGCTTGTTTCCTTGAATATTAAACTCCCATTTGGAATCATTTTTCTAAATCAGAAGGACAGCAATTTGAACTTTCTTTCATGATCTTTTGATGGAAAACAGTATTGATGCTTCGATGAAAGTGTCTCTATTCTGGCCCTGGAAGATAATTTTATTGCATAAATAACTCTAGTAACTTTGGCTTGTCCCTCTGGGACCATTCAATCATTTTGCTGTCTTCTGTGTTACAGTTTAGTCATTGATACAATTGGCAGTCAATCCTTTCCAGGAGTTTTCTATAGCTGGATTTAATATTATTAACCCTTTTCAATGTTTTGCGATTTTATTTTGTTGTCACATACGAATTTCTCCTTGCTTGAAGCTCATTAGACTCTTGGAATATGAGGACAGAATATGAAGCTTTTACTTCTGAAATCCCACAAGTCTTTCCTTTCGCCTCCCTTTCTGTAATCATTATGCATGAATCAGATGTTTTCACCCCACATTCCATATTGTTTTCTAAAAATATTTTTTATCTTTTCAATTACTTTGATCTTTTGTGGTACACCGGATAATTCCTTCAACTCGGTCATTATACTAGTTCTTTCATTCGCTGTATCTACTTTATTTGTTGATGTTCTATTTGAACTATTTGATATTTTATTTCTAGAGTTTCATTTGGTTCCATTCAAATATACCTATATCTTATTCACAGGAAGCACTAAAGTATAATTATATTATTTGGAGTTAAAATTTCAATAATCACTGGATTGTTATTTCTCTTAGCGGTCACAATATCTTGCTTCTCTGTGTATCATTATTATTATTTTATTATGAGCTCAGATTGCATGGAAGTTTTGAAAGGCTTACCCTAAGTATATTCCTCTACAGAGGGCTTAAACATCTGCTTCTAACAGTTGCCTTATGCTGTCTTAAACCTGGCCTGACCTTGTTGAGAACATTCGAAAAGTGTCATTCAAAGTAAAACTGTGAGCTGACTTGTGATTACAAAAGATTTTGTTTCCCTCGTACCCATTGCCTAGACAGAAAAAGAAAACTTTCTTCCGTATTCATTTGCAAGTATATTGGTTTCTAGTTCAGTGTTTCCCTAAAAACACAGCTCTTTAGGATTCCAGACGTGTACAGAGTTCCCGTCAGGGTCTCCATCCTGGTGGGCTATGAGTTTCATCCTTTGTCCCTCTTTTTCTATACAGTAGTCAAATGGATGTTCAAAGTCACTCAAGTTGACCAGAAGTTCCCCACGTAGATGCTGACTCCATTGGTCTATTGGATCTCACACACTGTATTTTTTACTTCTAAAGATTACTTATTTTATTTTCAGTTCCACAATGCATTCCCTAAAGGGTTCTTTGTAATTTACCCAGAGAGCTCTTTTTCCATATCCTACTCTACTACTATATTGTTGGAAGTCAAATTCCTTCAAATATAAATTATACTAATTTACCTACTGAAGATTTCTTGTTAAGCACCTCGTATATACAAAGAACAATAAAATCCAGTCCCTGCTTTCAAAAGATGAATGTTGATGGCTAAGTGTCTGTGATTTCTTTCGGGAGTTCATACCTTCTATATAATAATATATATTATATATTTTCTCAATATATGTGAGAAAATGTACTCTCAAAAACATCTAAGTTATGAGTACACAAATATTGAATAAATTGGTGAACAAAATACCATTAGTGTTTGTTGTGCTACACTCGAGTCTTCTTCCCTGAGCTAATGCAATACAAGAAATACAGAGAAACCCGACCCAAGACACTGACAGGAAGCCGCCCACGCAGCCCCTTCGGCACTCCTGTGTCTTTCTCCCACTCGGGGTTCGGTAGCTGTCAGGACCACTGTTTCCGCAGCTAGACGCCGGAGGCAGCAGTACGTAGCCTGCACTGCACGGTTCCACTGGAACCAACACTCCGCCAAGTCTCCACCCAGCCACTTCCTGACTACGCTGCTCTTCATGAGCAGTTCAAGTCTGGGGGCTGTCAGAGGAGTGGCATTAAGGAGATGATAAATTCTAACGTTTTCAGCCCCTGCTTGCAGATCCACGTCATAGCTAATTGGCTGTACAGTGCCTTAGCAGGTAGAAACATTTTAAATTTAGTTTTGCTAATTCGGCCAGACAGCCATTGTTGGGACGTCCTCACCACAGTGATAACCAGCACTTTATTAATATTCTCTATCATTATAAAGCTACATAAAACCGTCTTCCAGCTGATGGGTAACTTGGGTTGCACCCAACTCGTCATACTTCTTCGCTGAAATGAGAGGTTTTTCCTTTATCTCAAATATAATTATCCATTTAAATGCTATGGGTCAATTTATGAACACCTTATTCACTGGGGTGTGACCTTTATTAGGCTTTATTGCTACCAGAAATTATATCCTACACAAATACAATAGAGATTTAAATGTTCTGGAGAACGAGCTGACGGCTTCTGCCTTTATGGTATCATACAGTAATGGACCTTGACCAGAAGATTTGATAAGTATAAAATATTACTGCTTGATGCTAATTTGGTCCCTTTTTAATGACTGATAATCCTTGTCGATTTAGCGTGATAGTCACAATCGAATGCTGTTTCCTGCCCCAGATGTGATTGTAACAGGAGCCATTAAGTGTGTCTGCATAATAAAATTAGTCAGGGAAGCTATGTACGACATTCCTGGGCCTCTGGATTCCCATTATCGAGGGTGGTTTGAGAAATAAGTCTGCTGTCAGCTCAGCCAGGCCCCTGGCTGTCCGCGTGCTCTGCTTGGGACAAGTGATGTCTGTGTTAACAGGTCTGTACTTCAAGTCCTAGAAATTCATCATATATACAGACGAGCTGTAGATTTGGGGCTGGAAGATGGTTTGGTCACTGATTTGCCTAACAAAGCTTTACCCAGCTTTGAAGTTTAAATACATAATCAGCCTTTCATAGGTAATATGTAAAGGGAGGAAGCTTCTCTCCGGTTTGGAGATTTATGGCTCCTTTAGGAGGTCGCTGTATTACAGAAGCTGGAATTGCTTAGCATCTATGAAAATAATTCACTTGTACGATATGATCCTGCCGCCCCTTATCAGGACTTAGAGGGCTTGAGGGGAAGGCAGGGATGAGGGCCTCATGGTGATGGAAAGGCGGTGAGGTAGAGCAGTGCATCGGCCTCCTGGCTCTTCCGTTTCCATTCCCCAAGCTTTTATGGGATCAAGTTCAGATTGCTTTCTTCTGAAGTTGCTGCACCACGAGTACCCTGGGAGCTGTCTTTCCCAGGAAGAAGTGACCTGTTTTGCCACTGAATTAAACAGCCCTCGCTGCAAGGCACCAGAAATGTCCATTCTTAATGCTTGGAAAGTCTGGATAGAGAGCAAAAAAGAAATCAAACATGGAGGGGGGACTTCAGGCATCGGTGCGAAGGACTGAGCACGTGACAGATGATAAGGTTTTGTTTTGTTTTGTTTTGTTTTGTTTTGTTTTGTTTACTAAGCCCTCTGGAATCACTAAACCTTGGGTTATTAGGAAGAGAGTTGTTTATTTTCAACCCGAAGGGTCAGAGTGAAACAGCACATGGTTTCAAACAAAGAAATAACTTGTTGATTAAAAACAAAGAAAAAACATACTAAGAGTATAGTGTCATCTCTTCTCAGCAGGTTTCTCTATTCAATCAGAGAATGTTAAGCAAATCAAAACTGAATGTGCTCCATGAACAGTAATAGTACATTGAATTGGGCAACGTCTCTCCATCTGCAAGTGTCCTGCTCCCTCTCTGGATCTCGGCCTCTTCTCTGCCTGTGTCAGGCCAGGTTGATGTTATTTCCACGGACAGAGCCCAGAGCTTCTGCCCGAGCCGGCCATCTCCAGGAAGCGGTATCATTTCACGATCTTTTGAGAGCACTGGTTGACCCCAGAGCAACCTGCCCCTCATCCACCCAGCAATGGGGAGGGGAGCCGTTTGTGTGAGGCTCCAAGAGGACACATTTTCTGTCCATCACAGCAGCCTTCGCGACTTCCCTGGTTCCCAAACATTAGGGCTTTCAGCTGCAGATCTTGTGATGGTGGTAGCAAATGCTAGATTGTTCTGGAAACATAGTTTATCATTTCCCCACCTCAGTGCCTTACAGCTACTTCCTGTTTACTCATCTACCTCTCTCTGGATTATAAACTGAGAGGATTGTCCTGTTCATTCTTATGTTTCCAAAATCCAGTTTGCAATAAATGTTTGCAGAATAATCCATTCCTTTATCCAGCCCTTTCAACCCTCCAGAAACCTGCCCATGCTTAAAATCCAAGATGAAATCCTCCATGAAAACCCTCCAGAAAGTCCCCCACTACAGCAGTCCTCAGAACTCAGAGCACCCACTATCTATATCACTCTCAGTGAATTCATCAGGAAATTACTTACAGTATCTGTCCTGCGGTGTTCTTGTTACAACTAAAAGTTTACAGGAGCAGGTATCTCTAACAAGATTGCAGCATTCTTCAAAATTCCATTATGATTTCATGGCATTGCATAGTAGAATAGTCTCTTAAACCAGTACTTGACACACGGAAGTATTTAACAGATGATGTACTAACTATGCCTAGCACAATACCTCTTGCATGTACTGATTCACAGGGAATTTGGTGGAAGACACCATTCATTTAGGCAACTGTTGTCCATTAACAGCCTCTCTCTCTCTCTCTCTCTCTCTCTCTCCTCTCATTTTGTCAGGGAATCTGTCCCACCTCCCGGCCCCTGGTGCCCCACTGCCATTCTCCATGACTTTTGCCGTGGCTCACCAGCCCAGACCTGGCCACCCAAAAGTCAGCCCATTATTGGGCAAGTCTGTGTTCAAAAATGATGAATCAGAACAATCGGTGTCCTCTGTCATTGATTCAGGATTGGGACTAAGGGTCCTAAAGCAGCTAATGAGAGGGTATTAAAGCTGAAAAGAGATTCAAGAAGCCATAGCATGTGGAGCGCTCTGGAGTAGCCCTGGCTGGCCAAAGGTAAACCAGTGATGAAGTAGTAGAAACTCAGAATAAGCAGAGAGAGCCCATCCGTACAACTGGAAATGTGACCCCAAGACCCTTTCCAGTTCCAGTGCCAGTTCCAGTTCCAGCCCAGATAATACATCTTTTTGTCAAACTCACTTTGGCCCCATCACACCCATCAAGATGGAAACTATTCAAAAAAATAGAAGATCGCAAGGGTTGGCAGGATTAGAATACCATGCTCTGTTGATGGGAACGTAAAGCAACACCAGCTACCATGAAAAACAATATCATAGGTTCCCAAAGCATTGACTACTTCTGGAAATATACCTAAAGAAGTAAAAGCAGAAGTTTGAAGAGATACCTGTATACTCATGTTCGTAGCGGCGTTATTTACAATCAGCAAGAAGTGAAAAGATAAATAAAACATGATAGGTGATATTTAGATAGATTGACAGATGATAGGCAGATAGACAGATAGACAGACATCTACCTATAAATATTATTCAGTCTTCAAAAGGAAGAAATTTCTGACACCTGCTACACAATGGGTATTTGAGGACATTATGCCATCACAAAAGGGAAAATACTGTGTGCTTTCATTTATACCTAGAATGCCCAAACTCTTAGAGACAGAATACCCAATGGTGACTGCTAGCGGGAGGGGAGCATGGGGTCAGTGTCTCCCAGGTAAGGGGTTTCAGGTTAGAAAGAAGAAGTGGAGATGACCCTTGCAAGACGGTGTGAATGTACTAAATGCCACTCACCTGTGCACTTAAAACGGTTAAGATGGAGCATTTGATATTCTATCACAATTTTAACCTCATAGCACCTCATTTTGCTATGAGGTAAACTGAATAATAGTAAAGAAATTTAAAACTTTGTAAGTGAATAACATCCATTTCCTTGGAGAAGAGGGCTGGGGACGCAGCCCAAGGCTAGGGCTTTGCCTAATATGTGTGAAACCCTGCGTTTGATTCCAAGCCCTCGGATGGGGGGGGGGGGACCAAAGTAAAACATTTTCTTGAAGACAAGAAGAGATTCACTCCAGCAAGTGATTTCAGGGGAGGAGGTGAAGAGGACAGGAAGTCACACAGACAGTGCTGAGAGGAGGGACCCAGAAAGTGCGGTCAGAGCAAGCCTTGTGGGGGCAGGGACGGGGCACAGGCAACCCCAGCAGCTGAAAGCCAGGGCTGCTCCCTCTGGTGCTGGCTCATTACCTCCCGCTACCTTCCTTCCGTCTCTACCTCTGTCTTAGTCAAGCTTCTGTTGCTGTAACAAATGCCCAAGACTGCGTGTTTTACAAAGAAAAAAAATCTGGTGAGGGTCTAGTGGTAAACAATGTCACAATTGTGTGAGTATGCACAAAGGCAAGAGAGACCAGAAAAAGAGGGCTCCAGGCCAGACTCTGCTGTAACTAAGTATCCTTGAGAACCAGCCCAGTCCCACAAGACTTACATTAATCCCTCCTGAGTGTGGTGCCCAATTACCTCCCACCTCAACACCACCAGGCTACAGACCGAGCCTCCAGCACACGGACCTCTAGTGCACAAACCATAGCACTGTCCCTGCGTGCCTGCTGGTCTCTTGGTCACTAGCATTCAGCAGTCTCAAAGCTTCTGTTCACTCCCACCTTCAGTCACCCACCGTTTTGGGTCTCCCAGCTCCTCTAGTTTTGGTCTTCCCCAGACCATGCAATTCTGTAATTCAACCTTAGTTAAAATTACAGTTGAATCAGTTTGCCATGTCTTTCAATGATCTTCAATAAAATACTTTAAATAAAATTGTTGACACAAAAGATTTGCAGAATACAAATTACTGGGATAGCTATTATCTTTTGTTTTAAAAGCTAAAGAAGAAGATTGGTCAATATTTGCTTACTAATTGCCATAAAATTTAGGGTAAATCCACACTTCTTTTCTGTATTTTTATTATCTGAAAAGTACATTGCACTCTAAATTTTTAACTAAGAAAATCAAAGAGCTTTCCTGTAATATTCAGACTTGCTAGAGCAGTTCTGAGGAACACTGACTTGTAACCTTGAGATTATAAATATTTGCTAGTGAAAAGCACATTTGTTGGAATCTTTGTTGTACAGAATTGGATTTGTTCACTAAAAACTGCAAAACTATGTTTGCTCACCAAACCTGTGTAATTAACCACTGAACAAGACCTCATCCATCTAACCAAAATGAATTCAACAAATATAAATGGCTGTGCAGATTTCTTTAGTGTTAAGAACATTTTTAAAGCCATTTGCCCTTGCAAAAGTTATTTTGCAAGTACAATTAAAAGGTGACTGCTAGCCAGCCTTGTAAGTTGCTCTCAATGGCCCCTGCTTTCTGGCACTCACCCCTGCGGAATGCCCTCCCTTTGAGCATGAGCTTGATATAATGACTTCCTTCTAATGCACAAAACAGGACAAAATTGCAAGGATATCATGATGGGGCTTTTTGATGTGTCAACATGGTTTGTACGTAGGTCGGAAGTTATTTAGTCAGACAGGAAACTAGGTAATGACGTGAAGGTATTTTTAGATGTGCTTAAAATCATCAGTTGGCTTTAAGGAAGAGAGATTATGCAACTAAACTGGGAAGGCCAAGATTCAACTAACTGACATTAAGGAGAGTTGAGGTTTCCCTGTGGGGGGGGGAGAAGAAGAGGGAGGAGGAGAAGGAGGGGGAGAAGAAGAGAAAAGGGGAGGGAGGAGGGGAGGGGGAAAAGGAAGGAGAAGAAGAGGGAGGGAGAAGGGGACAGGTGGAAGGGAGTATAAGAGGAAGAAATGCTGCCATGGACAGCAGCTCAGCCCGCCCTCAGACCCCAGCTGCCCTTCCTGCTGCCTGCCTTGCAGCCTCTCAGTGGTCAAGCAGCCCTCACCGTCCCATCAGCCCCTTCCTTGCGGTAAATCCCTTCACCCTGATCTCCTACTGCCCCTGCTCCTCTGCTGATCCTGGCCGGATGCAGATGATGTCATTTCTAAGATTCAGTGACCCAAGACAGCGACTTCCATCTTGCTGGTGTGCCTTCCCTGGCTCCCCTATCTCGCTTCTCCAATGGAGAGGGCCACTCGAACAGCCCTAACGAAAGAACTGGAGGGGGACCAGCCTGCCCACACCCGTGAGAATGGGCTTAGAGGTGGCCCCACCCTGCTGAGCCTGGGCAAGACCATGGCTCCCGCCTCATGAGACTCCCTCAAGCAAAGCACTTCCTTATGCCAGAGTCGGAAACTGTGGGATACAGCTATGATTTTTGTTCTTTAAAGTTTTGGGGAAATTCATTATGCCACAACAGATAATTAATAGAAATTAAGTCCAACAAATTTACTTTAAAATACAGTGCACAACCTCACTCTTGTAAATGAGCTCTTAGCCACTGATAACACCAGATTTGCCCCATATTTCCCAATTCATTATGCTAAGATAGAAAATCCATTTGATCCAACACATCTCAGTGGAGACATCATGGGACCTCAAGTCTTATTTTTTTGTTTGTTTGTTTGTTGCTTGGTTTTTGGTGGGTTTGTTTTTTTGTTTTTGTTTTGTACAGGGGATCGAACTCATGACCTCTCACTCACCAGGCAGGCACTTATGCTGCTGAATTAAATCCCCAGCCAAGTCTTAGTTTTTTGAGGAATCTCCACAGAGATTTCCACAATGGTTGCACCAGTCTACACTCCTACCAACAGTGGAAAAGGGTTTCTTTTTCTCCACTGCCCCACCAGCACCTGCTATTGGTTGATTTCTTGATATAGCCTTTCTTTCTGGGCTGAGATGGAATCTCAGGGTTGTTTTAATTTGCATCTCTCCAATAGCCAGTGATGTTCAATGTTTTCTCATAGCTTATTTTCCATTTGTATTTCTTCACTGAGAAGTGTGTGTTCCTCTCGAGTGGGTCTTTGAATTTGTGGGCCTGACTTTTTTCAATTCTTTCAACATTCTAGATAGAAATCCTTTGTCTGAGGGACAGTTGGTTAAAATTTTTTCCCACTCTGGGTTTTCTTTTCACTCTATTGATGATGTCTTTTGATGTGCAAAAGCTTTTTAATAAGATGAGATCCCAGTTGTTGATTCTAGGGAGTACTTCCCGTGAGGTTTGGTTTGGGCACAACCTATCTGAACGATCGTTTGATTAATGGGAATGGATGTCAATTGTCCATCAGGCTGGCACCAGGACATGGAGATCAGCCCTGATAAAGACCCAAGCACCTTCACACACGCCTGCTGAAGGCGCTAGGAAGTAGGACATGGTGCCACTCAGCAAACAAAGTATTTAGGAGCTGAGTTTCTCAGCCCCGGGTCCCCTTCTTCTCTCCACGCAAGTCAAATTTTCAACCATGGGCTATTTTGCCAGGAACTAAAGAAGCAGGATGAAGCCCTTGAAATTCTCTGATGATTCTTTCTGACAGGTCATAGAGCTGAGCTTTTTTGAGAAATGTCAAGATCAAGATTTCTGGGTTGTCCGTCCTTCTCATCATCAAGATCTCTGGTGGTTCAGCTTTTCCCTGGTGTCCGTGGCATGTTTCACAAATGGAGCCTCCACGGACATACTCAATAAAGGCAGAATTCCTGCGTCAAGCTGACCGCCCCGCTTTCTTCACTTTGCAGACAGAGATAAGGTCGTAGATTAGATTAGATTAGATTAGATGATTAGATTAGACAACAGCAAATATCAACTCCCTCCCTGGCTCTCAGTTTCCTGGGAGGAACATTTTTCCCATTCTCTGTTGCTGAAGCTGACCCTGTGACTTGCCCCATGATAAGCAAAGCATAGCGGTCACTGTGTCTCTTGAACCTGGGTGTGGCCACCCACGTGCTTCCTTTGGCCAATAGGAAGTCAGCAGACATGGGCACCCCGTGAACCAAAGCTTGTTCCACCATAGCAAGTAAGAATGTGCCTCAGGTAACTCTTGCTTAAGGATGAGAATCAAAGGTGAGAACCTGATCCAGCCTAGGTCTGAGATCAGCTGAGTCAAGATGATCCATAGATTCATGAGACAAATGGCGGGGGGTTTGCTTTTTTCATTTCCTACTTGATATTTTTGCAGACGAGCTTTTTGTTCAGCCTTCGCACAGTACATCCCTCCTGACTGTCACAAGGTTATTATCATCCTTTTGGCCAAGACAATGCATTTAACTGTGGCCTTGCTGTGTAACAGAGAAACTCCTGGCGGATAAACAGGAGGGAGTACAAAGACCGCCTGCCCGCACCCCCAGCTCCACGCGGTGTCTGGACAGATGTGCCCACTCCAGTTTAGGAGGCCGCTTCACAGATGTACAAAGCCGCAGATCAGAAGGGATAGAAAACAGTTAAACTTGCTTCGAGGCACAATGTGTTACCATCTAAGAGTTTCGCGCATCCTAAGCCCCACTGAGGAGGCACATGCGCAGGCTGCTGCTCCCAGCTATCCACATGCTGGGAAGATTATAAAAACGCCACGCTGTGATATGTTGCCCTCCTGCCTGAAAAGCTACTATTAAGCTCCAGTATTTACTGCACCTACGCAGACAGGAGTTGCCGAGTGCTACCTGTCTTCTGCTTGGATAAATTAGTCATGTGCGCCACAAGATTACAGCGGCCTATTGTTCTGTCTGCTGAAGGTGGGCAGAGACGACAGCTCCCCGTCTCCCTTGTAACGGCTCCTACCAAATGCAAGAGGCAGCCCTTCTTCTTCCTGCGTTAATGGCAACAGCAGATCTGAACTGGCTCTATTACAGTTTGGGGCATAATTAAAAAGACAACACGCCCCCAAAGAGGAGGCGAAGTGCATTTATTGATAGCGGGATCGCGTGTATGAAAGGAAAGAGAGGGCAAAACAGGGAACCTGGGAGAGCAAATGCAGGAGCCAGGAGAGGGGAGCCCCCCAGCTGCCCCAGAAACTGGCGCTGGAATCAGAGCTGAACGCTCGCTAGCCAGTGCAGAGATGCTCTTCAATTTGTTCAACAGCTTTCAAAATATTTTTCATATCAATTGTTTTGCCCTCCCATTTCCACAATATATGGAGCTATGAACTCTAAATTAGTGTGAACGGGAATTGACAAGCTCTGCACTACGAGGCATCAGCCAGCCAGCCAGCCCTACAGGCTTAATTATGGGAGGAGACGAGGATGTGTGTGAAAACGCTCTTTCAAAATTTTACCACATGCAATATAAATAAAAGATTATCTCATCCACTTGTAACCTCGCAGATCAAAAGGAAAACAGGAAAGTGACTTTGCTGGCATTTATAATTATTTATCTTGCCCGCACCATTTTGTTGTATTTTGACAAATCGAAAATTCCGATTCTGTGGTGATGGGGGTTGTTGTTGTTGTTGTTGGATTTAAGTAACAGTAGCCCTACTTTGTGCAGTTTAGGCAGTCAGGAAAGCACTCGAATTAAAATAGCGTATTTTAAATGGAGGCAGGTTCTCCACATGCCAGATAAAACCATAGAGCTTTGTTCTTCAGAAGGTGTTTGTGGGGCATCTGCTAGGTACAAGCTTTTCTAAGTGCCCCTTATAATGTCTCTATCAAGATTTAGATTCTTTGTGTGTGTAGAGTTGTTTGCTCATTTGTTTCCTTTTTGAAAATAAGCCCTGCTCTCGAGCTGTGGTTTCACCCCGACTCTTGTCAACATCCTGATCTCATATACACACAATCCAGAAGAGAGCCTGGACCTCCGCCTTGTTCCTTTGTCCCATTGCTTCCCATCCCGTGCTCCCAGCTGGCTGCCGTTAGAAGTTCCCCTTTCCTCTGTTTGCCATTCTGGACGCTGTATCATCCCACGAGATTAGGTAATCTCACTGGCTCAGGACATTCCTGATTGTCCAGGCAGTCAGCAAGCCTCAGTGGCATCCCGTGTGTTGTACGTGACGCATTTTTATTTCTGTTACGGCTAAGAAGCATCAAGTGATTATGTGAATAAAAGAACATGTAAAGGTGTGCAGATGCAGCTTGCTAAGAGATTGAGGCCAGCTCTGACATTCGCAAGCTTATTTCATCTCGCAAAATACACTAAGAAACTTGAACCACAAATGACGTCCCTTTCCAGTTAAAGCAAACTTTCTCAACTTGAAATTTTGACAACGTTTGGTCACATGATTCTTCCTTGTGCAGGGCTGTCCTATGCTCTGTACGGTGTGCAGCTGCATCCCTGATTTCCACTCCGTGCCTGTAGTGTCCCTCACCCCAGCTGTGACAACCCGTATCGCCAGGTGTCCTCTGGGGGAGGGCGAAATCACCTCCAGCTGAAAACCCTTGGGCTAGAGAATGGATATTTAAGGTTTTCTAAAACTGCTAAGGATAACAAAGACAAGAAAGAGACACTGAAACCTGTGAAGCAGCAGGCCTTCTACACACCCAACATTATGCACTTTTAAAGCCTAAAATAAAAAAATTTTTTAAAAACTGTTGTAATTTAAAAATGCATGTAACATATGATGCTTGTACAAACTCAAAGACAGTTCTGGTTCTGGGTGTCTTTTCTTGCTTACTTTGCTTTAGGGATTTATATTTAGCAATTACTTCCGTTGCTTTGTATGCTGTGTATTTTATACGCCCAGCAATCTTAATCTGGATCAAGACGTTTCAAGCACTCGGTAAATGGCTCGTGGCTACGATGCGACAGTGTAGACCTGGATCCATGATCTCCACAGATCATGGGGAACTTTGGTCTTCCATGGGGATTTGAGAAGAAAACATTAAAATGCAGGTGTGTATGTATTTTAATCTCATTCAAAAATCCGTCAGAGACAGCTGTGTGCTGCTGCCCTTTCTCCTATAGAAACGCTAGCGTGTGACATATGCCAATAGCTTTTCCCCAAGTGTAATTTAAAGATCATTCCAGAATACGCACTACGACATGTTTAACCCATCTGCCACTGACGGGGACAGGGGCTGTGTCTTAGTCACTGTCTCATCGCTGAAAAACAATACCCAACACCCACAACCTACAAGAGGAGAGGCTGATTGTGGCTCACGGTTTCAGCCCACTCCTGGCTGAGGAATGCTGTTCACATTAAGGAGACCAGAGAAAAGAAAGCCAGGAAGGAGCCGGGCGGAAGATAGAGCCTTCCAGGTCCGCAGCCAACAAAGCCCCACCTCCTAGGGCAACAGCGGTTCCCCGTGAAGCCCAGGACAGGTCACCTTGCAGAAGGCCCTCCGCTGAGCCCACGGGAAGGGGCGTGTTCTTGATCTAAATCATCACCAGTTGTTTCCATCCTTTGTTTACAAATAAGAAACAAGGCTACTGAAATGATATTGGCCATTTCACATATATGTGAGCAAATCTGTAAAAAAAAATAGTTACTGGAAATAGAACTACCAAGTGAAGGATATATACATTTTGGTAAAATTTAGCACTATTCTCCCAATAGAGATTATATCTCCATCTGTTAAGTAAGAAAATCTCTCTTCTGCTTCAGGGTTATCATACAGTATGTTATTGATCTTTCTGATCTTTTCCAGATTTATAGGAAATTACGATATTTTAATGGAGTTTTATTTTGCATTTCTGCTAACTGTAATATGGAGAATATCTATTACTGTTTGTACTTTTAAGTTATCAATTTATACTCTTTGCCCATTTTTTATGGTGGTCTTGGGCTTTTTCTCATAGACTTTTGGGATACAAGTTTGTCTTTTGACTCTACTATTTGTAATTGGATTTTTACTTGTAGAAATTTTATTTATCTAAATCCAAAAGGTACTATAGATATTGTGAAAGGGGAAAAAATTTCTCAAAAGGAAAAAACAACTGGGATGGAGGAAAGGAGAAAAGCTAGAAGGGGGGAAATATATATATACACACACACATATGGAAGATAGCTAAAATAACTGTACTAGTAACTTTATTAGTTCATTGAAAGGAACAGTTAGTGCTTACACTGTTTGATCAATTTTGTATGCCTACATCTGGTAATCTGAGCAACTATTTTGAAGATAACAATATGCAATACAATAACCATTGTTAACTTCCTATCATCTTGTTTTGAAATTCTGTATCATTTTTATTGTTTTTATTCTTTAAAATAAAAAATGTAAAGAAAAATTTTTATTTGTTGTCTAGTTTAGTAATTTTTATGGCTTCTGAGTTTGATGCCATAATTATAAAGCTCTCCCAATTTTGGGGTGATAATTTTTCTGGTTCTGGTCTCTTTACATGCTTAGCTGGTGTGTCCAGGTATGTGTCCTATTTTGAACTTATTCTATTATAAAGTGTAAGTTGTAAGTTCAACTTCCTTTGTTTCCATAGTGCTACTCTAGTTACTGATGTGCCATTTATTGAAAGAAATATTCTTTTCCACACTGATTAAAGATAGTACTTTTATTATATATTAGAGGTATCTCTGTAGTACCCAGTATTTATTGGGTGTTAAATTGAGAGGCCAATGAGGAGGAACTGACATCTTTACGATGCACATGTCTTTTGATGCATTTCAATCAGCTTTTTGTGTCCTAGAGGCGTATCCCATATATATTGTACTTTTATTTTTATTTTTTGCATACTTTAAAAGTTATAATAAAGTTTTCCTTCCTTTATTGACTACTTGTCCGATGTTTATATGTATAAAAGTAACTAATTTCTATGAATTGACTCTAAATTTTCTTTGGCTTTCATGGTAGTTCAGTTTATCTCGAGATTTTTAAGTATCACATTATGATAGTTTTGTTTCTTCATTTCCAATTTGTTACTTTTCTGTTCATTTTATTGTTTTCCTCTGTATTAGCTACCCACTTTTCAGTGCTTTATTTTATTTCTTATACATACATGTTTGTGATACACAATGAATACATTCATCTTGGGGAGCTGGTACACATACTAGTGCACCTTAATCCTTTTTCTTTCCCCTTTTTCTCTCTCCCCCCTCTCTGGTCATCCTAGAGTCCTTTCACATCTGCAAAATGTCTACTTCCTGTTTCCTATGTTGCTCTTTAAATTGTTTATACTCTGGGTTTCTCACATAGGAGAAACCACATGGTATTTAATTTTCTGTGTCTGATGTATTGTACTTAGTGTTATCTACTTTCCTACAAATGACTCAAATCTACCCTATCCTTTTTTATGGCTAAGTGATACTTGATCATATCCATGTGCCCCATGTGTTGTATCTATTCATCTATTGATGGATATGTAGGCTATTTCAAAGATTTAGTGATTGTAAGTTGTATTACTATAAACATGGGTATACACATATCTCTACAACATGATACCTCCAGTTCTTAGAAAGATACCCAGAAGGCATACAGCTGAGTCTAGTAGAACTTCTGGCTCCAGTTTTATGACTAATCTTCATATGGACTTCCATAGTGGTTGCACTAGTTTACACACCTGACAACAATGTAGAAGAGTTCCTTTTCTCCCACAACCTCATTAGCATTTGTTTTTTGAGTGTGATGATAAGCCATTTTTTCTGAAGTAAGATGAAATCTGAATTTCTCAAATGGTCAAAAATGCTAAACATTTTTTTCACGTTCTTATTGGCCATTTGTATTTCTTTTAAGAAGGGCCTATTCATTTCCATTGCCTATATTTTGATTGGTCTTTTATTTGGGGAGTTCTAGTTTTGTTAGTTCCTTATATATTCTAGATATTAGTCCTCTGTCCAAGGAATAGCTGGAAAAAATTACCCATTGTTTATGCCCCTTTACTCTGCTGCTTTTCTTTTCAGTGCAGGAGCTTTTTATTTCGATAGAATTCCATTTGTTGATTCTCAGTGGCAGTTCTCATACAATTAGAGTTTTGTTCAGAAAGTCCTTGCCTGTGTCCATGCCTATTTTACCTCCCAGCAGATTAAGTGTTTCTGTTTTAATACCTAGGGCTTTGATCCGTTTTGATTGTGTTTCAGGATGACAGATATGTACCTAGATTCACTCTTCTGCTTGAATGTAACCAGTTTTTCCAGAACCATTTGTTAAAGAGGTGTTGCTTTCCCAGCATGCATTCTTTGTCAAAAATCAGGTAGTTGAATGCAGATGGAGTTTTCTGCATCCTCTGTTCTGTTCCATTGATCTACATGTCTGATTTTGTGCCAACACCATGCCATTTTGTTTTTGGCTTGTTTTGTTTTTTATCACTGTAGCTTTGTAGTGTAACTTGAAATCCAGAATTGTAATGCCTTATAAGTTGTTCCTGTTGCCCAGCATTAGGTTTTTTATTGTAGGTTCCTTCTGGCTCCGCATAAATTTTAGGATCTGTCTTGATTACTTTTCTCTTGTTGCTGAGACAAAATACCTGACGCCCAAAATGAGGGAAGGAAAGGTTTATTTACCTCACAGTTTTGGAGGTTTCAGTCCATACTCAGCTGGTTCCAAGGTAGAGTGGCATGGCTGAGGGGCAGCTGTTCATGGCTGCTGCAAACAGCAAGAGCAAAAGGTGCAAAAGAGAGAAAGCAGGCCTCTTTCTGGTCCTTCCATTGTATGCTGGCTCCCTATTCCTGGGCAGGTGCAACATTCACACAGCAGATCCAAGTGCTAGACAACAAACCAATCACAAATGCTAGATGCAGCTGCCTCCAAGACTGCATGAGGCTTGGGGGTCCACCTAGACATAAACCATAACAGGATTGTTTTTATAGTTCTGCAAAGAATATTGTTGGTATTTTAATTGGCATGACATTATTCCTACACATCATTTCTGGTGAGATGACCATCTCAACAATACTGGCTCTGCCTTGCAGGAACCGAGGCTATCTTTCCATTTTCTGACGTCCTCTCAAAAACCTTTTTTTAAGCATAATGCAGTTTTCATTAGAGAGGTCTTTCACTTTCTTGATTAGGTTAATTTCTAAGTATTTAAATTTTTTGAAACTATTTTCAGTGAAGTTGCTTTCCTAATTTCTTTCACGGTATATTCTTTGTTTATGTATAGGAATACTATGGATTTTTGTGTTCATTTTGTATCCTACTACTTTGCTTTATTTATTTATTAGATCTTGGAGTCTTTTTTGGAGATTTTCTGGTCACCTATGTAAAAAGATCATGACATCTGTGAATAAGGAAAATTGCACTTGTTCTTTTCCTTTATGTATCCTTTAATTTCTTTATCTTGCCCAATTGTTTTGGGATACAGACAATTTGGTTAAGATATGTGATTTTTGAAATGATTGGCTGAATTTTGTTTGCCAGTATCTTGTTGAGGATGTTTGTACTTACGTTCATTAAGGAGACTGGCCTGAAGTTTCTGTTTTTAGTTCTTTTTTGCTCTTTGAAATCAAAGTAATGCTACCTTCCAGGAATGAGTTTGGCAGTACTCCTTCTGTTTCAGTTTCATTGAAGAGTTTGAGGAGTACTCACAGTAGATTTCCCTGAAGTTCTAACAGAATACTACTGAATTCTGCTAAAGAGTAAAATGATTTCTGGGTTAGTGGGATTTCTACTTTTCCCTCTATTTTGTTGCCTGTCATTGGCCTATTCAGAGTTTTGATATCTCCTTAGTTAAATTTTGATAATTCATATATTCCTAGGAACTTCTCCATTTCATTTAGGTTTTTCAATTTATTAGAATATAAATTTTTAGAATATTTCTTAGACCTCTCTGCATTTTTGGCAATATCAGTTTTGATGTCACTTTTTTCATTTCTAATTGCATTGATATGAGGTTTTTGTTTTGTTTTTGTTGCTGTTTTGCTATTTTGTTATTTTGAGACAGGGTCTTACTATGTAGTTTAGCCTTGAACTCACAGTGTAACCCAGGCTAGTATCAAACTCATGGTGATCCTCCTGCCTCAGCCTCCAGAGCACTGGGATTACAGCTGTGTCCCACCATGCCTGGTTGATATGAGTCTTTTTTTTTTCCTTTCCTTTTTTGATACATTTGTTTAAGGGTTTATCAATCTTTTTTTACCTCTTCAAAGAACCTACTTTTTGTTGATTGAACTTTTGTATTGCCTTTAGTCTCGATTTCATTCATTTATGCTATGATCTTTAATGTTTTTCCTTCTCTTCATTTCTGATTTGGATTGTGCTTATTTTTCTAGAACCTTGAGATGTAGCATCAGGTTTTTTACTTGAAATCGCTCAGTTCTTTTAAAGTGTGCCTTCATAGCTATAAATTTATTTTTAGAACCCCTTTGTCTCCTGTAGGTTTTGGCATGTTATTCTTTGATTGTAATTTGATTCTAGGAACATCTTTTATTTCTTCCGTGACTTTTCTGTGATCCATTGGTTATTCAGTGATGTAGTGTTTAATCTCTATGTGTTTGTGTATTTTCTGTGGTTTCTTCTGCTGTCTACTTCTAGCTTTGTCCACTATGATAATAGTAGACAGGAGATTATTTGAATTCTTTTGCATTTATCTAAGCAAGATTTAATCATCTAAGATATGGTCTATTTTGGGACAAGTTTCATATGCTTCTGTTTTCATTGGATGAAACACTCTGTAATATCTAAGTCCATTTGTTCAACGGCATGGTTTAACTTGGCTAATATTTTGTTAATTTTTTCATCTGGTTGACTGGGGTGCTGAAGACTGCTGTTATGATCTTAGTGGTGTCTGTCTGACCTTTTATGGCAAGTAGTTTTTGTCTTGTGAAGTTTGGTGCATCAACATTCCCCGCATGAATATTTACATAGTTATCTCTTCCTTTTGAATTGTGCCCTGTATTAGTATGTGGTGACCATCTGTGTCTCTTCTGATGAGTTTTGGCTTGAAGTCTGCTGTATCTGAAAGTAAGATAGCCACTCTTGCTTGCTTGGGGTTTTAGACTCTGGTTGCATGGGGTAACTTTTTCCATCCTTTCATTTTTAGTCTATAAACTTCCTTTTAGATGAAGTCTGTATCCTCCAGGCAATATATAGTAATGTCTCATTTTTGTCTTTTGTTTTGTTTTTTTCTCCCCAATCTGCCAATCTGTCTTTGGGTTAGGGAGCTATTACTGTGAAGTAATCACTGAATCCTGTCACTGTATTACTTTTCCAGTGCTGATTCTTGCTTTCAGCCAGATGTATGCTTTCCTTTGGTTTCTTTGGGGTGAGGGCCTTCCTGTCTCTTTTCAGTATTCCTTCAAGTAACTTCTGCCATACTGGTTTTGTGGTCATGCACTTCTTTGCCATGGAAAGTTCCTACTTCTCTGTCAGTATTGAAGGCTAATTTTGAAGGGTATAGGAATAGGGGTTGACATTTGTTTTCTCTTATGCCTTGAAAAACTTTACTCCAAATTCTCCTATCCTTTAAAACCCTGCTGGAATTGTGATGGGCTTGCCTTTATAGGTAACTTGCTGTGTTTCCTCTAACAGCTGTCAGCATTCTCTCTTTTTCTTGATCTTCTGGAGTTCTGGTTATGATTAGTCATGGAGTTCTTCTCTGGTGGTGGCTATTTGGGATTCTATATGCTCTTTTGTGGGGGTCTGGGCCTAGATCCCAAATCCTCCAAACGGGTGCACAGCAAAGGCCCAAAGGAATGGGTCAAGCAGCATGATCTTTAGGGCTCCAGGAGGACTAAAATCCTCTGCAGAGCTCCTAACTCTGCTAGCTGGCCAGCCGACTGACCCTGGGCAGCCCGAATTTAATCAAATAAATAAGCAAGGAGTTGAGTGGAAACTGAGCAGGATCTTGGGAGGGGTTCAAGGACCCATCAGAGCAACAGGCGATGCTAATTAAGGAAAACTATCGAGAAAGTCTCCAGGTGGCCTCAGCTGTGGCCTGTCTTGTCCCTGAGGTGTCTCCTCATTCTCAGTTCAGTCATGCCCGGGCCACGCCACAGCCCTGCACGTGTATTGAGCTCCAACATTCTTGTATTTGAGTATTTGTTTCCTCGATTTGGGGAGTTTTCTGCTACAATTTCCTTCAAAAAATTTTTTATACCTTTTGAATCATCTTTTAATTTTTATTTTATTCCTATAACTCTGGTGCTGGGCTTTTTGTTGTTGTGCTTTTGATTCACCCAGCAGCTGTTGGGTCTAGCTTGCGTGGCGTCTTGTCATTTAGCTTATCACTGTGACCTGCTACGTCACATTGTCTTCATTTTCTGACTCTGTCTTCACACTGCTCAAATCTGCTCCCCATTATTTCTACTGAATTTTTTATATCATGTGTTTTTGCTTGTTTTAATAAGTGTTAATCCTTTACCAAAGTGGTAATTCATTTCTTGTTTGACTCAATGAATTTATTGTTTCTTCATTGTTTAACTCAGTTTATTGTTTCTCCTTTAAGCTTATTTAACATTTTATTGGTAAAATCCTTTGTCTAATTTTTTAAAAACCTCTTTAAACTCATGAAATATCTTCTGGATTTTTTAATGTATTTTTTTCTCTAACCCCTTTAAACATTCATATCATTTGGGTTTTGAGATTTTTGCCTATATATGCTCTACTTTGGTGTCCCTCAGATTAGCTTTGGGGGAGTTAAGGGTTTTTAGAAGCATCTTGTTGTCTTGCTTTATGTTTCTATTGTTTTTATGCTGCCGGTTGAAGAGCAATTAAAGTAGAAAAGCTCTATCACTATTGTGGAGATCTCTTTAATGAGACTCTGCCTCTCTGTGACATGTCCTGCTGTTTGTGTTTTGATGTTTATGCCCCTCTTCAACTGTCTCAGAGTAGAGTTTGAGGATCTTTTATTCTCTGCCTTCTTCGGGGAGCTAGATCCCCTGCACCACGCAGATAGGAGAAAATGGATCTCAAGGGCAAACCCAACATTAGCGCATAGTAAAAACCAGTTAAAAGCAACAACTACACCACCAGTAACAAAAGCAAAAAATCAACAGTCAGAGTAAAAGACAATATTAACATACCTGGATATTAACATACCACAGGAACTAATAAAAGGCACAATTATACTACCCTTAACAATAGAAAAGGGATCAACAGGAGTAATAAAACAAAGACAAACCTAATACCGACAGTCAGTGTCTGCTGACTGCAACAGCCATGCACCATTAAAATAGAAAAGAATTCAGCAATAATACCATAGATTCCACTAAACATCTAAAAATTAATGAAACTGAAGAGTAAGAATAATGATGAGAGGTTTGGGGACAGGAGAAAATGAAAGAAGTTTGTCTTTTTGAGACAGGGTCTCATTATGCAGTTCAGGCTGCCCTTGGGCTCACTTTGTAGCCCAGGATGGTCTCGAACTTGCAATGATCCTCCTGCCTCAGCCTCCCGATTGCTGGGATTACAGGCATGAGCCACCTTAGCCCAGCTATGAAGTATAATTTTTTTAAAAAGAAAGAAAAGGAAGATGAGAGAAAAGTGAGATAAAGAATCTAATTAAAGAATAAAAGAAAATTCATAGAATCAGGTAAAATAACAGAAAAAATATATAAGGGAAAAATAAGAAGAAAGGAATAAAACAGCAAAAGAAAGAGGGAAAAGAAACAAACAAAAAGGAAAATATGAGTGCAAAATATTCTGCATATTTGGGTGAGTGGTTTTCCCCCAGGGCATGTAGCACTGGAATCAACCAGATATAGAGGAGGAATCACAGCTAGGATCTCATTAGTTTCTACACGGTGTGTGTGTGTGTGTGTGCACGTGCATCCTGCATCAGTTTCCTGACCTGCCTTCCTTGCCGGTGGCATCTCTCAGTGGTGTGTGTGTCTTTGGGATGTGCCACTCTAGCAGCTCCTAGTGTTTGTGCTGCTGTTACATGCCCCAAGCCACTACTATCTCCATCTATCTAACTTTGCAACCTGGGGGATTGTGAGAGGTCCCCTTAGCTCCAGGGCCCCTCTGCCAGACATCGCAGGATGTGGAAACCATCCAAGCCCCAGTCACATTGGCAGATGGGGAAAGCAAACAGACACCTGGGCTCTTACTCGACATAGGCAGAGAGGGGTGGGGAAGGCCTGCTGGACCTAACCCAACTCTTCCTGACAAACCCCTCAGAAAATCATCTGCAAGAGCCTGGCTTCTTACCACAGAGGGTAGGACCACCATGTGTTTCCTGGCCTGGATTTGCCCCCAGGAAGTCCTCTCCTCCTCCTCTCTGCGTGGTGCTGGGGATCTAGCTCCCAGAAGAAGGTAGAGCCTTAAACTTCTCAGGTGATCAATGACTAGCCCGTTCCTTTAATTGTCCGCTGTGGCCACCACCCCCACCCCACCACCTTAACTGTTGTAGGCTAAATCCTGAAACCCTGAAGTGAAGGTGTTCAGTGGCTTTTAGTTCCCAGAAGAGCTCCATTTTAGACAATTGGGCCCTGCCCAAAAGGGCTCCGCTGTGGCAGGCGCGGCGATGGATTCCTGGGCAGCTCTATCCCATTCTGGGGAGTCACTTTCAGAAAAAAAATCCCACGCCGTATTTGAAGTTTACATAATCAGGGTCTTTTCTAGGGGCAAGGGCTGCTGGTCTGTCATTTACGACAGTCCTTTATTTATCCCCTTGGTTTATTTGCCATATTTTCTCCTTTTTTAGCTTCTTAACTGTTTCTTCACTTCTCCTTTCCTCCTCCTCTCTGTTCCCTAGCAGCATCTTGTCTCCCCAGCTGCCTTCCACTTCGATTTTCATCTCTCTGATTGTTTGCGGGAGTTGTTTTGTTTTGTTGTGAGACTCCTGTGTTTTGACTTATGATATTTGTGTTTGATTTCATGGCTTATATTTTCCCTTTAATCTTTGTCCTATGCTCGGCCAGGGCACATTTTGCACACACCCCCATCACCTCATGGTCTCTTGCCTGAGCTCTTGAATCTCTAATTTCCATTCCTTCTTCATAGACTCTACTGTTTTAATTTTTAAATATTTGATCAGCGTTTTTACCCACTCTGCAGGAGTACTTTTTTGTGCTTATCTGCTACTTGTTTTATTCTTTTCCTGTGCTTACATCAATTCTTTGCTGATTTCTCTTTGATTTTTCATCTTTACAATATGAATTTTTCCCCAGATCTGATAATTACTTTCCTCCTGGGGCATAGACACTTTTTCTTCAAAAAAAAAAATGAGGGGCCTCAGATATCACTCAGCGGTATTGCACCTGCCTGCTAACCCTGAGAGTGTGAGTTTGATCCCCAGTACCAAAAAACAAAAAAAAAAATTTTAGCCAGGCATGGTGGCTCATGCTGGTAATTTGATATCAAGTCAATTACTATTTCAGAGTACATCAAAAAACCATCACTTACCATGCCAGGATGGCTTCATTCTTTTGAAATAATTCATCTACTCCATAACTCATTCTCATGCTTGGCAGCTGGATACTAGGCAATCAAATAATTGAAACTTCTATCACTCCTAAATGCAGCTGAGGCATAGCCAAGTGTGCGGCATTTTGCTGATTTATTAGTACAGCCACTGTGTGTGTGTGTGTGTGTGTGTGTGTGTGTGTGTGTGTGAAAGAAGGCACAAGATAATTGTGAACAGATCAGCTCTGCTCAAAGACTTCAAAAAACGTACACGTAACATTTAGAGTTAGATATCATCTAACAACTGTGACCAATTACCTTCATAAATTTATGAACTCCTATTTCAATGAAGCTATTAAAATATCATTAAAAAATACAAATCCCAGGTAACTGATAAATTTTTCCAATAAGCATTTTAATAACAATATTGAGAATTCAGAAAACATTTTTTTTTCTAAATGAAGTAGAAGCTTTGGAATAGCTGGCAATATCTCCTTGAAAAACAATGTTGTTTCTAAAACGTTCACTTTTTACTATTAAAAGACAAATCTAAGCCCAAGTACAAGAAGGAAGAAGAAAGAAAAGGGAAGGAAGAGAGGAAAGAAGGAGGCAGAAAAGGGGGAAGACTTGATTGGGAAATATACATTTATGTATTTAGAATTACATGTGAAACTAAATGTTGAGAAGAGGGTTTTTTTTTTAATATGAAATTATCACCCTGCTTTCTGCACCTAATTCTACAGGCCTTAAAATGGCTAATTAAAACTTAACTGTACTGCTTAGTTAATTCAGTTGACAGTTAACCCTAGGGAATATTTTGGCAGTTAATTATATACATTGACAGTTTTTATATGATGGGTATAAATTTATAGTGATGCAGCTATAAAATTCCACCCAGCAACCAAATTTTTGTTCGTATGAAAGTCCAGATTAATCTTAATTAGTGGTAAGAAGTGTAATTGGGCTAGTTTGATTAGTGATTATTCCTGTAGCACCTCAAAGAGCTTGTCATTCTTTTAAATTGTTTTTCTACTGCAACACAATCTCCCAAAGATGCATATTTCTGAAAAAGACATATTGGTGAATAAGTAAGGTCCCTCTCTCTCATCCACACCCAAGTTTTAAAGTTAGAGCTCTGTTCACCTTTATGTTTTATTCAATATCAATTTCTTAATAAATGACCATCCGGAGGCCAAGAACTTGGCCAGGTTAAAAATGTGATAGAGACTTACAGCAAAAGAATTCATAGTCTAATTGGGGAGTCAAGACTTTGAAAATGTAACATAAGCAGGGTGTGGTGGCACATGCCTGTAATCCCAGCACTTGGAAGACTGAGGCAGGAGGATCGTTGCAAATTCAAGAGCAACCTGGGCTACAATGTGAGCTCAAGGCCAGCCTGAACTGCATAGCAAGACCCTGCCTCAAAAAAAAAATAAAATAAAATAATTGAAGAACTAAGAACAAAACCAGGTACCAGAATGCACTGGGCTTCAGAGCAGAGTGGTGTGAGTCATTGGGTTTCGAGAAGGAAGGCAGGATTAGAGGAATTGGAGGTGAGTACCCAGCAGGGAGTCCAGGCATGGGAATTCCTCACCCACTGGTGGAGGTGGGAGCACTTCACCAAGAATACAACATCTGATTTTTTAAATTGTTTGAGGAACTGTTTTTTGTAACCGCTGTATGAATTTACATTCCCATCAGCAAGGTGCAAGGTTCCTTCCTCTCCTCAACCTCACCAGAACTTGTTATCTTTTGTCTTTTGGATACTAGCCATCTGCACTGGAGTGAGGCCACATCTCACTGTAGTTTTGACTTGCATTTCCCCGATAAGTGGTAATGTCGAGCTTTTGATATCACTATTATGTACAAGTTTTCATGTTTTTGTGTATTGGTTAAATTTTTTAAAAACATATAAGAAAAGAACATAATGTCTGAGACAAGTTTTAAAATACAAAGAGTGTACAGAGGGAAAAGGTGCTTTTGTACAGCAAAAGAAATCTCCAACAGATTTCAGATACAACACTTACATCTGAAACATAACAAATTGAAAAAACAAATCTCCAAATTTAAAGACCCAATCCAAAAATGGGCATCTGCCAAGAATACACTTCTCATATGAAGAAATACATATGCAAATTAAAATCTTACTCCAGAAAGAATGGTTATCATTAAATCAACCAATAACAAATGCTATGGGGGGTGTAGGGGAAAGGAGCCCTTCTCCACTGTTGGTGGAAATGTAGACTGGTGCAACCACTGTGGAAATCAGTGTGGAGATTCCTCAGAAAAACTAGGATTAGAGGTTTCATTTGACCCAGCTATTCCCCTTCTGGAGAAACACAGGTTGAGTTGATAGCAAGTGAGATACAAAAACAACTTAATACCTGTATTGTCTGTTTGACTTTGCAGGCCGAAAGCCGGCAGTCTGAGCATCTATTTAGAGGATAATGGTATACAGTGCAGCAACTATGGGAAATTTCCTCCTGTCTTGTTTTTGAAATCCAGTATTATTCTCACTGTTTTTTTTTAATTTTATTTCAAAGATAATAAAACCAAACAAAATGAAACAGAATAAAGTCAATCCAAACAAAACAGTGAAAGTTATACAGGACATCAAAACAGAGTAATAGGAAATCAACAATTGCTACCATCATGCCTCTTGTTATCTTCAAAATTGCTGCCTGTACCATCAGACATAATAAAATCAGACAAAATAGAACAGAATAAAACCAATCAAAATAGAACACTAAATAAAACAAAACAAACTTACAGGGGGAGCAGGGGATGGAGGACAGATGGATGGCCTCCCAGCCAGCACACTATTGACTCACAGGACAGGTGAATTGGCTTCTTGTTTCTCCTCCCAGGCCTCACATCTCTAACAACAAATTTAATTTTAAAATATCAAGTTAAATTTCAAAAAGAGAAAAAAGGGTAGAGTTCCCAAGTCAATGGCAAAAGCCATTAAAAGTGCTCAGAAGTTGCCACGGCTTAGATCTAGACAGCCCCTAAAGCCTCATGCAATCATAGGTAGGCAGAGCTTTCGGGAGGCAGCTGGATTGGGGCAGCTTCTAGCTGACTTGCCTGAGGAAGTAGGGTCTGCTGGGCAGAGCTGAGTCCCTGGGGATGTGGCTTGGAAGGGTTATGGCTCCTCAACCCCAGCTCCTCCCTTCTTGCTCTGTTTCTCTGCAGCCACCCAGGAGCAGCTGCCCTTGGCACTCCTCTGCCATGCACTTCTGCCATGCTGTGCCTGGACCTGCCATGCTTGGACCCGGCCAACTAGGACTGACATGTGAGCCAAAATAAGCCCATCCTTCCTTTAAACTGTACATGCATTGTGTCTCAGTCATGCAAAAGGTGACTGAGACAGAAATTTAGGCCACTCCTGTGAACTATGGAGGCCAGGACAGTAAGAGAAAGATGAGATCAGAGCTGAGTTTTGGAAAGACCCTCTGAAGGTGGGAGCCAAAGAAGGTTACAGTAGAGAGAGAAGAAACTGTACTGCTTGCTGTTCCCCAGGTGCAGGACCAGAACAGAAGAGCAGTGGGGGCAAATATTGAAAGACCACCTTGTCTATGTGGGAACATAGATGAGGGTGTGTGTGGGTGGGTCTGTGTGCATGTGTGTGTATGCTTTAATTCATTCATTTGTTCGTTACTGGTTTTAGGATTTGAAAGTCACAACTACAGACAGATTGTCAGTGGTTACTTTCACCGGGTTTTGATGGATGAATCCATATCACCATCAACTTTGCGGGATCCGTGAGTTTCCAAGCCAAATCCACAAATATTTATGGAGCAAGAGGCTGCCCTCAGCCCTGGAAAGAATCCACTTCTGCGCCCCACAAACTGCACCCCAGTCATCTGAACGGGTGATTTAATATCGCCCATACCAGTGAGAACTGTACAATGGGGAAAGTGTTCAAGCACACAGCCTGTATGGCAGGTAAGAAGCGAATCTTCGAGTCTTCCCTTCCCAGGGAGTTCATTCTTCCCCCCTTCCTAGTGAGCTAAGTGTAAATAAATAAACACAGCCCCATTCACTGGTAACCTTTAGTGCCTTTCATTAATCAGAGTAATAAGGGTGTTTTTTTCTGGGGCCTTCACTGAAGCTATAGAATGAAAAATGGTGACGTGAGGTCAGTTTAACTCCAGCTCTATGACACTTTGTCAATACAATATTGACATTTCAGTTATAGTGAAAAATAAGGGCATTATTTAGCTGTTAGGAGTTAGTAAATAGATTATTCATTATGTTATCTGCCATCAGTCAGAACCCAAGCCAACAGGATACAAGCTGCCTGATAATTTTCCTGCAATAGCCTAAAATGTCTCCCTCCCTCCTTCTCTCTCTCTCTCTTTCCTTCTCTTTCTCTCCATCTCAATCCTTACCTTCCTCCTTGTGTCCATGTCTTAGTCTCTCCCTGTGCCTGAGATTGTGTGCTTTAGAAAATGTTACAGTATTTGAGGTTGATGAATGTGGGAATTTATTAACAGGAAATTAAAACTGATAGGTATTTAACATTTAATGTGAAATAATCTATTGTAACATAAAAAACTCAAAATAATACTAACTGTTTTAATTGTCACTGATAATTAAACTGTCACTGTGGTCATTAAAAAGATAGGTGGGTAGTAAGTTATTGACATAAGCTCTTCAAATAAAGTAGGTTAATTTTAAACCCAAATTTAGCTTAAATTGAATGATTACCTACCCTCACCCACCATGTAGGGGAGGGGTATTGAACACCAAAGTCTCTTTTTATCAGCTTTCACCTCAAAGTCACCAAGTCAGCATAAGGCAATAAAAACATCCGACAATCAAATCTTCACTTTTACTAAAAAGGATTATGTAATATAAAGTTAGATAGCATACGTTAGTTACTGAGAAATGTGTGAGTACACTCATCTAACATCACGCATCTAAATAAACTCCGGGTGAATTCAAGTTACAAGTTTTTAATCAAACAATTTTTAAAACACACAGCTGACTAGATTTCAGTTCTCTTGAAGATAAAAAGAGCACCTTGTTCTACACTTCCTCCTGTCTCCTTTCTACCCTGTTCCCCGGATGCTCCCCACTAAGCACTTCCGGTTTAAAGAGCAACTCCGATTCCAAACTTCCTGCAAATGCCCTGCTGATTCAAAAGTCCCAAACCCAGAGCATTTTGCTCCTACTCCACTTACTTATCTCTCCTCCTCCCTCCAGACTTAACGCATACATCACCTTCTCCAGGAAGTTATCCTTGTCACCCCACAGGAAGTGGGTCCAGAGGGTGGCCTCCCCCATGTCCCTGACTCACCCTTGTATACTGAACCAGCATGGCTGCTGACTGGTTCTGCCTCTCCCCACTGACCTGCCATCTCTGGAGTGTGTTAACACGCCCTACATCTCCCTACATCTTGGTCCCTTTACCCATCCCTGTATCAACACTGCACTGCTTGCGTGGTCACAGCTTATAAAAAGTCTTGATAGGGTGAGTCCCTCCCCTCCATTTTCTTTTCAATATAGCTTTGTGATTTTTGTCCCTTACATCTAATTTATCAATTAAAACTTCATAAGATTTCTCATAGTGTTCCTTTTATATTTTAGTTCTATGTGTAGTTATATTTCTCTTTTTTTCCTTATATTGATAATTTCCATTTTCTTTTCTTGTTCAATCTTTTTTTTTTTTTGGTACCAAGGATTGAACTCACACATGCACTTGCAAGGCAGGCGCTTAAACCACTGAGCTAAATCCCTGGCCCTCTTGTTCAATCTTATCAAAGACTTTTTTGGATTTGTATTTTAAAAGAGGCAACTTTGGACTCTTTCAGTATCACTTGGGTATTTCTTTTGTCATCTCTTTCCCTCTAAATTTTTTACTTTATGCTGTTCCACATTCTAAACTTACTAAGTGGACTCCATTAACTAACTTCTATCTTGTACCTTTTCATAATACAAGTTTTAAAAGGTCTATATTTTCAAATCTAAACACTTAAGGATATAAAATACCACTTTTACTGCATCTAAGTTTTGACACATATAATTTCATTCATGTGATAAACATCTTAACTTGTTCATTACAATTTCATCTTTGACTCAGGAGCTGGAATGATAATTGGCATTTAGTGAAACTTGGCCATTTCAGCCCCCTTGGAAATTTGGAAGTCTGCCTCTAATATACATGGTGGCCAGGGCAAGAATACAAACTGTGTGCTGTATAAGTGTATATGTATATATATGTATATGTATGTATATGTATAAGTGCCTACAATTATAATTAAAATTGGTACACAAAATGTGTCTCATCCATCTACTTTGAAAATATACCTTCATTAAAAAGAAGAAAATTACAGCTGGGTGTGGTGGCACAAACCTGTAATCCCTGCACTTGGGTGGCAGAGGCAGGAAGACTGCTGTGAGTTCAAGGCTAGCCTGAGCCATATAGCAAGACCCTCTCTCAAAACAAACAAACAAACAAAAAAAGGAGACAATTATGTGGAGATCAAGGGATAGGTGGAGTGGTGAGGAAGGGAAGGGAAAGGGGATCAAAAGGGAATTAAGATGTGTTACATACGTACCAACTCCACACAAGGAATGTCAATGCTATATACTACACACATGTACTAATAAACTAAAATTTTAAAATTATAAAATAAAATAAACTTGAAAAACACTAAATGCTCTTATATGGCTAAAACATGAGAAAATAGTGACAATAACTGAAATCAATTATTTTTTACATGTCTGGGTATTCTTTTGATAGTTGATGAGGTTTTGCTGAGGAATAAAATGTGAACTTACATAATTCATAAGCATCATGTATTCCCTTTCATAAAATTTCATTTTTGCGTTCATTTCAGAAAGTCACTAATTATGTTATGTAACCAAGTTGTTCATGTAATTTGTGTTCTTTAACATGAATGATTTAAAAGATTAAAAATAAATGGCCATTGCATCCCACATGTAAATATTTGGGCATCAAAACCATTCATTTAACTCAATAGGATCTCGAGAAACTTAACTTTCCGGATGTGATCTCTGAAACTCTTGCTATGCATTTGTTTTATTTTAAAGTTATTTGTTGCTTCATTGTTCAATGTCTCTCTAGTTTCTACTGTAAAGGCACCACGTGGGGTGTCAGACTCAAAGATCCACTCGTGTGACAGAGCAGTGAGGAGGTGTCTAAGGCTGAGAGCCATCCACGATGCAGGCATCTGTTGCAAGTACTGTGCTAGTTTGTGGGTCCTCCAGGTCCACCAGTTGGAGCACGAACAAGGACACGTGAGAATACTGAGCAATGTTGTATTATGAGGGCCTGAGAAGAAGGATTTAAAGAGTAGATTCATCCATCCTTGCTTTTATCCAAAGGTCTCACCCATCAGATCCTGCTCTGCCTCCCATCTCCAGCACCTGCAGCACTGTCCATGCCCGACGTCAAGAAGGTCACTGCACACAGACTCCGTCCTCCTGTCCTAGGCGCCGGCTAGCACACACGTATGTTTCTCTGAGCCTTCATAGAGTTAAGCAAGGGAATGGCTTATAGAATACAGCTGATTCGAGCCATTAGCGTGTGTGTGTGTGTGTGTGTGTGTGTGTGTGTGTGTGTGTGTGTGTGTGTGTGTGTTTATAATCTGAGGGGCTCCTCTAAAGCATGAAACCCAGGACAGGGCCCTCTCTCACCTGGGCATAGGGTGGTGCCAGGCCAGCTTTTCATCCCTGCCAGCCCATGCAGAACCATCCTTTATGGGTCCCCGTCCACCTGCCACTCCCTGACACTGTCTGCAATCTATCTTCACTCACATTTTGTTGCTTTTTCTATTTGAGAGATAGAAATCTTTACAGACTTCTCTGATCTCTTGTACAACTAATAGAATCTCCACAAGTCTATCCTGTCCGGGGTTTAATTCAGGGTCCCCTGAGCTGATCTGCAGGGAAAGGGCAATTTAAGGACCCAGTCAGTCATCAGAGGTACAAGTCCCCTAACCTGATGTTGCAGCTTGTGCCTGGATGTGCCCCCAAAGCCTCATGCAGTCATAGGTGTGCCTTTCCACAGGGGCTGGACCGAGGGTGTGTGATGCAGGATCAAGGTTGTGACACTGTGAGTCATTCATGGTGCGATGGGAGAGTTCAGGCTGGCCCTCCCTGGGTGTGAGTGCTACCTGCCCTAAAGGAAGGTAGCCTGGATAAGATATAAGGGACACCAAGAGGGTTGCTGCTTGTTTAGTTGCTACTTCGCTTCTTCATTACTGTCTGCCTGCTGCGTGCTATGCAGAGTTTCTCCTCTGCAGAGCCCCTCTGCCATGCCACCCTATCTTGGAGCCAGCCAATTATGCACTGAAACCTTTATGAACTGTGAGCTAAACAAACTTTTTCTCCTCTAACTTTGGGTGTCAGGCAATGAGAAAAGTAATTAAGGCACTTGGTATGCTAGAATGTTCCATACCACCCTCTCTCCACAGAGACTGCAAGTTCTTAGCGGCCAGGGTGGCATGCTATTTACATTTAAACCCACCATGCCCACTTAGTAACTATCTCTCAAAGTAAAATTACCATGAAAGTCGGAAGAAAGGGCAGGACTGACTTCACAAAAGTGAAAAGTTCTTTAGGTCAAGAAAATTCCCAGGAGCCTTAGGAAAATATTTGCCCCACATATGGCAGAGGGGTGTCATTCTTAGGATGCAGAGATCACACAAATAAATGAGAAAAAAAGAAACAAAAAGAACCTAAAACTCATACTGGATTGGGGGCAGAGTATCTAAAAGACAGTTCTCAAAGGAGGGAATGCCCCAAGAAATAAATTCATAATTGACACAAAGATTTGGAAACAGTAGGATAATCAAAATTCTCAAGTCCTTTGCTTTACTTGCTCTACTAATCCCACTGCTAAGAATCATAAACTTTAAAGAGGAAAGGCTTATTTATCTGCCTTAAGTACAGTAAAGCTTTTCTTTTTCTAAAGCTCGGAATGTTCTTCTCTGTCCTTGCTGGGGGCAGGCAGGAAAAATTAGAGACAGGATGCAGGACCTAGGGGTTCCAAGTGGACAGAATCACTAGAGAATTACACAGCAGAGGCCGTCGGTTTCATGCTGCACACAGGGGACTGGGGACCTGCATCTCCACCCCTAGGCCTGATCAAAACACAGAACTCAAGGGTCACACTGGCTGGAATGCAAACGGGCTTTATTCTAATCCCATACAAATGAAGAGCTTGCCCAGGGCCGTCTGTAACAGCGCTGCGTGGACTCTTGATGGTAGCATCACAACTCCGATCCTTTATCCCCATCCAAGTTGGCTCCAAGTGGCCTCGAGCCCCTCGGAAGTGTGAGGCTTCAATTCAGTTCAAGTGCTCACAAGAGATTATTAGCAGAAAGCCCAAAACGTCTCGGCTCACCTCCCTGGGTTCCAGGCCACTTTATGGAACAGAAACTCTGCCCTAGCAGCCCCTTCGGAGTGATAATTGATTTAAAAATGGTTTTCCTTGGACCTGCGGGGACACAGAACCCGGAAACGGAGCAGGTCCCCTGCTGTCCATCAAGAAGCACTACAGTGCCATGCTGCCACCTGCCACCAGAGCGGCTTTCGCCACTGCCAGGCCACTTGTCATTTCTCTGCACAACACATTTAGCCGAATCAGCCTGTAATATCCCAGTGTGATTTCAACTAAGCTGCAGAGCTAAATACCAGAGGAGCAGAGCACTTGGAGCGAAGGAGAAAGGGAATGAAATAACTGTCATTACCTCCTTCAGCCTCAACAATCGGGAAGAGCCCTCTCCCCGACCAGCCCAGATCCCCAATTTCAGACCCTCTAATGGCAGCCAGGTTCAGGGCTCAGGAGCAGACACTCATCCGCTGATGAGATGTCTTTCCGTGCCCCGGAGCCGATGAAGATGATCCCCAGGCATCGTGCCAAGGTTTGGGCCATGACCTCACGGCCAGTTAGACCCTAAAGCAGTTGTTTGAGGACTCCATTTAAAATCTCCCTAAAAATCAATCACTGGAGACAAACGCGCATATGCACAAGCCCACACCACAGGGTTGCTCATCTGTTTCCAGCCGCGGTGCTACTGGGAGATGGCAAAATCTGTAAGAGGTGACACCTTCTTGGAGGAGGTTAGGTCATGGGAGTGGTGCCCTCGGAGGAGATGTTGGGATCCCAGCCCTTTCCTGTCTCTCTTTGCTTCCTGGCCATGCTGTCCCACTATGGTACTGGCATAGGTCCAGACAGCGCCCAGGACCATGGACTGGTGAGTCATATGAACCTTTCCTCCTTATCAGTTGTTTACTTCAGGTATTTTGTCACAGCAATGGAAAGCCGACTAACACAGGGATACAAAGTATCAGTGGCACACAAGGCCCTTCAGAGGCCCTCCATAGAGCCCCTTTCAGCCAGCTCTTTGCACTCCAATCCATGCTCTTTGTGTGTCTGTAACAGGCCTCATGGATGGAGCACAGGGCTCTATTCTACTGAGATCAGAAGCAACCTTACCACCTTTCTCAGCACAGAACTCCTGGAAGCCCATGAACAAAGTATCCTTGTCCATAAACACCCCTGGTGAATTATCTCTGTTCTAGAGAGACCCTTCCCAGACAGGCTTCCTCCTGCATGGATTTATATGCAGCTCTAATGATGTGGAAAAGCAGTTTGGTGCTAAGGAAAAACAAAACCACCCAAGGTAACAAATTAAGAGCAAAATTACATACGGCTTTTTTTTCCTCCTTTTTAATGGTATTCTAGCTGCATTCTTCAACTAAGTCATAAAATCATTTCCCAAGCCAGAAGTATCATTATCCTCATTTCACAGGTGGAGAAGTAGGAGGTACAGAGAGGTTAATGGCTGTGTCTAAGAGCACACAGCACGTCCTCATCAGAAGGCGCTGGAGATGCAGGTAGAGTGCGGAGCTCACACTGTTCTGCCATAACGCAAACTTTCCTGAGCGAGTCTGGCTTGGCCTAATTGGCATTCGATTTTAAAAAATGTCTTTCATTAAAAATATAATTTGAAGAACTGGGTAATTGACTCACATTTGATTAAGGCAGATTCTATTGGATTAACATGATTAATAGGTAAAATTATAATCAAACAGAAAGTGGTACAAAAGGTGACTAAGTCGTGGATCACATTACGATACTAGATTTTTTAAAAGATAGATGAGCTGGGTGTTTTTTCTTTTCTACGTTAGAAATATTCATTTCACAGTGGATCTCACACTGTTCAGATATAGTAGGATAATTAGAATGGCATTTGTGTTCAGGATTAAAAGCAGGAGAACGTGGGAGATGCTTTGACTTCGCAGTACAGGAAAACTCGGTTGTCCCCTTCCTGATTCCCCGCCTGCGACACACACACACACACACACACACACACATTACTTGGCTCAAGATGGCTGGCAGATTCCTCAAAATGATAAGGAATTAGGTCATTGTGCTGGTTAGCCCTGCTTGGACCCATGCTGCATCAAACTTCACAGCCCCTTTCGGGAACTGTGATGTCCCCAAGCACATGCAGGGGTAACACAGTCCACAGCTCTTTTCTCTAAATACAAAATTGTATCCCCAACAGAATCTTAGTTATTGATATGAAACTTCTCCAACATCAGTCACTTTAAGGCAGCCAGGTCAGGAATTAAATGCAATCTAAAATTTTCCAGGAGTGGGGGCCAGGGTGGGGATTGTCACTTGGTCCTACATTCTTTCACCCAGAAGTAGGAGCTTCTATGATAGGAAAGGGGATGTTTGTGAAATTTCACATTCTTCTCAGCACCATGACTTTCTTCAGTTTAGGAGGCTGACTGACTGGGGGCAGCCTCCTTCCGAAAATATCCATGTCTCCTAACCGGAAGAGGAAGGGCTTTAACCATTCCACAGTCTTCATCAATGGCCCCAAAGCCAATTATGTAACGCAAAGTAAACACTGACTTCCTAACAGAGGGGCCCCAACGAGTCCACCCCCAATTAACTTGACACTCCCAAGATTTCCCTGCATGGAAAACCTGGAGCTCCCTCTGCAGTCCCTGTTCTTACCATGTCGTTATCTCTCTGATCTAACAAGTGTCTAAGAACCAGAAGTGAGAGGAGATGTCACAATAAATTAGCTTTCTTTGTGTACAACAATGACAAAATAGTTGCAAATGGATAACATTTCACACTGGAAAGGGTTTGGAATCTCTTTTTTTTTTTTTTTTTTTGGTACCGGGGATCGAACTCACGACCTTGCGCTTGCCAGGCAGGCACTTAAGCCACTGAACTAAATCCCCGGCCCAAGGGTTTGGAGAGCAAGCAATTCCTGGCATAACTTGCTGGAGTACATACTGGGAGACATTTGGTAGTGTCTGTCAAAATATTAATCAACGATGTCTGCCCTCTGACCAAGCCATCCCATGTGTACCTACACACAATGACAAGGCATAGAGGTTGTTTGTGGTAGCAACTGTCTTGTATTTTGTATTTGCATTTCAAAGTGTTAGAAACACCCTAATTATCAGTAGGAAAAAAAATCAAGTAACTCAGGATATAGCTGCAGTTTGGAATACATGCAGATCTCTACTTTAAAAGATCCAACCACAATGTCGAGGAAAGATTTCCATAGTATATTTTAGGTGAGAAAGAGTTGGTGGTGGACATGGAGATTTTTATAAGATGATTTCTAGCTACATATTACTTAAACCATTATATGTGTATCCTACATTTTTAAATGGAATTTTTTAAATAATCAGCACGGAGCCCAGAGGTTGCAAAGGAGTGCTTCTCATCACAGCTGCCTGACACCATCACAAAAGTCTGCTGGAACCACAACCTTAAACTCAGGACTCTACACACCCACGTGCAAAGTGCTTCTGCAAGGCTGTGCACAGTGCCCATCTGCCAACCCTTGGGCACCACCACCCTCATTATTCATCCCAGTGGCCAAGGTGACTGTTTCAACGTGACTCATGTGATCCTCCTCATTTTCCCTCCTAAAAGCTTTGCCATGTCTCAGCTTCTTCAAATACACTCGTAGTTTACTATGAGTATCCCCATTGTAATGCTCTGATATTTCAAAAAAATAATCGTTATTCATTGGAGACACTCTCTCTGATTGCTCATTAGGTTGATACTCTCAAGCCTCCAACTATAAAACACACTGCTCTTTTAGGATGTCATGGGTATTTTGTTGGCATGGTTAGACCTCAGTGACGTAGGAAACCCATCTCCATGCTGTGAACCGTGTGACATTATCAGGCCTGAGGTCTGAATCTCCCTTTGTGCATGTGGGAAGGTCTGCAGAGAGCTGTGAGGAGGACAGGGGTTCTGAGCCCTTGAGCTGGTGGGACAAGGAGTGTCCTGAGAACATTTAAGAGGAAGTGTGGGTCATGCTCCAGACAGACAGTGCAAATGCAGTGAACCAAAAGGCAGTGGTGGGGGGACTCGGAGCCAGCACAAAGAGACAAGTCTCTGGAGAGACCCCACTGGGACTGGACAGTGGGGTCCGAAGCCCTTTACAGGGCCTGCTGGGTGGTGGCAGCTGATAGAAATGCTGCCAGCTGTTTCAGGCCCAGGCTGCCAAGCCTCGCTGGCACGTGGAGGAATGCCGTGCACATTGAGAGAATGACCTATCCCTTACTCAAGCAAAGAGAACCTTCCTCGAGGCTGCTGAAGTGGTGAACCATCCGACCCGTGCGCTGTGGGGAAGCTGCTGTGGACTGTCTCCGATATAAACTGTCAGAAGCTGGAAGTCTAGTTTCTAAAAAGGCTTTTGTTATTTAGACTTCTGCGAAGCTTATTTTCTGTCTGCATAAGCCTGCACACACATAGTGCTCTAATAAAAACATAAACCATCAGTTTCCCTTGGTCATCAAATTCACTTGTCTATAGTAATATGACACATTCTACTGAACCAGATGGGAAATTCTTCACAACCTAACAGGTTACGTGGACCTTTGGCTGTGGAGTGGAGATGCACAAAAATTTCTTTAATTACTGAGGAATTCACAGTCTTTTTTTTTTTTTGAAAGATACCATTTAGAGGAATAAAACAGGGAACTCCTCAGAATAGAAGTAAATTTCCCCAAATACCAAATTGTGTTGTCATAGCTATAGTTCCATTGTTCCTGCAAGCAGCCAACTTCAGTCTGTGGCAGGAGATTTGCTTGCTTCTCTTTTGACAGGTTTTGAATCCCAGATAGAGCCCCTCAGGATTAAGCCCTCCTAACTTGGAAGAGTAAGGAAAACCAGAGTTAGTTACAGCTAAGACAGGCAAGAGGCAGAGCAGATCGGGAGGGAGGATCTGTGTTAATCTGAGGGTCTTCATAACCCAGGGGAAATCTGGGTAAGGAACTGGGTGTAACGAAGAGATTTGCTCCTCAAAGATGCTTCTCTCATTTTATAAGACCACGCAGGAAGTAGTCTTCACATCTCATCAGATGAAATCACATCTCATCAGAAAGACATGGCTATTCATTTGGGCAGATTTGGGGCTGGGAGAGTTGCATGTGGGTTTAAAGGAATGAAGTACAGACAACACTATACCCCCTTGCTGCCTCCAGACCACTAAGAGACCCTCATGGGTCATGGAGCTCTCGAGAGCAATGATTAGTCAGCGTAGGAAACAGAGTGGACCAATTTAATGCTTACTGCAGGGTTAGACTTCCCACAGCCTTCGATCAGATTTTTTTTAGGTGAGTAACAGATTTTTAAAAATCAGGTAATTGGAAAGTAAGTTGATGGCTTGTAGCTCTTTTGCAAAAATGGCAGAGGGAGAGAACCAGGCCTCGCAAGGAACTCATCCCCACCTGGAAACCAGTGCCATGTGTGGGCCGCTGCCAGAGTAGGGACAGCCGGACCCAAGCCTCTCTCCATGAGTCAACGTCATTCGCGGACCGCAGGGCTAGAGAGCAAGGCCTCACCCGGAGGCGATCCCTGCCTGGAAATCATATCATTTTCATTGTTTCCTTGGGTTAGGTTTTATTCTCTTTTGTTTTGTGTGATTATGTTAAATTTGATGGCAGGAGCAGCTATTTAAAAGATAGCAAGCCATATTATGGTAGCAATTTTGGGTTTACTTTTACCTTGTTTTGAAGTCCTTTATTGCATTTATTGATTTGTTTTTATTGTTTCCATTCTAGTCTGTTCTGCTCGATTTTTACTATGTCCAAAGGTATCTGCAGCTATTTCGAAGACAACAAAAGGCATTGTGGTAACTATTGTTGATTTCGTAAGGTTTTGAAGTCCTGTATCACTTATACTGGTTTATTTTGATTGGTTTTATTGTTTTATTTTCCTTTGTTTTACCCTCTTTAAAATTAAAAAAAAATGCAGATCATGAGTTTTATCCACTCATGGAAGATGTCCTAAGGTTTTTAGGAAGGACACTTTCATGTTAAGACCATGGCACGCAGCCCGGTGTCCACATGCCGGCACCTACCACACGTCCTCTCTAATGTGTCTGCAGGTCACTCGCCTGCTGGAACCTCTAACTGTCCGTTGGCTTTTGTGCTGTGCCAGGCAGTAAGACTATGTGTGACGCTGCTTCTCTGCAAAATGGAAAACGAACCCTTGCGTTTCTTTAACTTGGAATGGAGCAGGATAAATAAGGTGAAATCTGACATATAATCGCTGGAAGTACCTGTCTGTGGACTGAAGGGAGTTCCTAAGAGAATCAAAGAATCTCAGAGGCAGAAGAGAATCCAAAGGTGTGCAGGCGTGTGCAGGGTCACTGCTTGAAGATCTTGTTCCTCTGCATCTTCCCAGCCCAGACATGGTTTCTGGAAGAGCTTTCCCTGGCCTGGATAATCTCTGAAGGTCTCACTGGGTTAAGGACCTCCCTCTCAAATCAGGTTCCAACAATGAACACGCAAGTTCCGAGGAGGGCAGACACACAGTGCTGGCCCGCCTCGAGTCTGTGCTCCAC
The DNA here is from genome assembly GCA_004027295.1 of Dolichotis patagonum. Taxonomy (NCBI): domain Eukaryota; kingdom Metazoa; phylum Chordata; class Mammalia; order Rodentia; family Caviidae; genus Dolichotis; species Dolichotis patagonum. Next base: position 40,065 of record PVJX010005813.1, read on the forward strand.
CAGACTATCAGGACTCGATCCCAAGACCTGCAATCTGTCACCAGTCCTGCCTCATCCTGCAATGCTTAGGAAACAGGATAGGCAGAGACGGATCCCCTCAATATGACTCTCTAGAATGTTTCCTGTCACTTCAAGAACATTGATTTTTGTGACCTAGTGTGTTCCAGCCTGCCATTTTAAAAAATGGCACAAAACTGAACCACAGAAATTTAATTTCTCAGTTGTGGAGGCTGGGATGACCAAGGTCTTCCCGGGAAGGGTACCCCTCCTGCCTTCAGATGACCACGTGTGGCCTATCCTTGGTATCTGCACAGGGAAAGGAACAGAGAGACTTTAAAAAAAAGTTATCATAACTGATATGGTTGGCTTTCTTTTACCATCTTATTGTTTTGTTTTTACATTGTTTTCTTTGATGTTTCCTTTTATAATGGTGTCTTCTTCTTCATAGTCGTTTCTCTTAAAGGCATCTTGAAAATTTCCAAATTTATCTGAGCCTGTATTTCTTCATCAATGTCACTAAAATTTACATTAACTTCTTCCTGTAAAACCTGCAAAATACATTATAGTTTTATTTCCTTTCTCTCCATCTTGCTTCTTTTGTTGGTGTGCTCAGAGCTTTTAGAATTCCACCTTATTAGTCATGCTTTTACGTTGTGGTGCTCTTAAAGTTCTCTTTCAGTGGGTTGATTGTACTTGTTTACCATTTATTTTAGTCTGCATATTATCTGTTCTTGAGTTCTTTACTTTGGCTGATTTCTAAGTTGAAATATTTTTGTTTGTAAGAAAACAAGATGTTTTGGGCAAGTTCAAAATACTTGTACTTTGATCCAGCAATCTCACTACTGAGTTTCCAATGGAAACAAAATCAGTATGTTGGAGACATATCTACACTCATGTGGCCATCACTGCGCTACTCGTAATAACCAAGATATAAAATCAACCTAAGTATCAACTGATAAGGATAAATAAAATGTAGCATGTACATATAATGAAATGTAATTCAGCTTTTAAAAAATAAGGAAATCTTGTCATTTGCAACAAGATAGATGAACTTGGAAGACATTATGTTCAATGAAATAAACCAACCACAAAAAAATAAATACCACAAGATCTCCCATTATATAGGATCTAAAACAGCTGAGCTGATAGAAGCAGAAAGTAGAATGATTGCCATCAAGGGCTGGCAGCGGGGGAGGAGAAGGGAGAGATCTGTTGTACAAGACAGTGACTATAATTAAAAACAATATATTGTATTCCTGAAAATTGCTGACTTTAGTAGTTTTGACATATTTTGAGCAGAAAAAATGATGAGTATACGAGATAACACATATGGTTATTAGCTCCCCCTGGCTATTCTATAGTGTACATATATTTCAAAACAACGTGGTGTCCATGATAAATATACACACTACTTATTGCTCAATTAAAAATAAAATTGTTTCTTATTGTTTGCTTTCTGAGAATTTTAACCAGTACATAAGATTTTCAGATATAACTTTTTTTTTTAACACTGTCTTGGAGTGATAGAAAAATGGGTCCATTTCTTCCTTCTTTGTTTTTTGTGTGTCTTTCAAACTTTCTTTTTTTTTTATTTTAAAAGGGAGTAAAATTAAACACAACAAAACAGAACAGAATGGGACATAAGAAAGCATAAATTTCAAAGCTAGACAACCAGAGATCTTCACCATCTGTCATATTGTCTTTTGTTTTCTTCCAAATGGTTGTCCTTATCCTTGTATATGGAGAGCTCATACTAAATAACATAGCCAATCTTTTCACAAGATGTGTAGTTCACTGGCTCCCACTTGCTAGGCAAGGGGGTGGGGGAGGGGGGACATGGGATGGGGGACAGGATGACATGAGATGTCTGATTCTCAGCCCACATGCAGACAGGATCACAGTTGCCCCCCAGAGAGGGGGGGAGTTCCTTGTTCTGCCGGCACCCCGAGTCAACCGCATGGTGCAGGTCCTGATGCGCCAGGGTCTCTCTTCTTCAGGCCATGGAAAGTCTGCCACACTCTCAGCTGCCCCCAGAGAGGGGAGGAGCTCCTTGTTCTCCTGGCACCCCGAGTCAACTGCACGGTGCAGGTCCCGAGGCGCCAGGGTCTCTCCCCAGCAGGCCCCCTAAAGTCTGCCATACTCACCTGCTATTTCTTTCTGATGAATTGACCATTCCATTTCCAAAGTTCTGAAATGGCCAACAGACCATAGAAAGAATTCTCTTTAGGCTCCTGTTTGAAACCAGCAGCTACAGCGATCTGTTGGCCTTGCTTCAGGGCCACCAGATCATAACTTTCATTCAACCCTCTGGTAGCTAATACTCCATTGTCTTCTCAAATGATCTGTTGTAATGCAGAAATTTTGACATTTGTTTTACTTGATGGATGCTTACAGGATTTTTTCCCCAAAGCACAAGAGAACATGTCTAGGAGTAGGTTTCCTCACTAAAACCCATACTAACACACAGTGCATCCTTTTGTTTTAAATGTTCAAATCTTTTATCAGCTGATGAAAGTTGTCTTCTATCATATTTTTGATGGTTATTTCTCCATTGTCTATTTTCTTATCTTGCTAGAATTTTTAGTATTTTTTTTCAGCCCTCTACAAAATCAATCTCCTCCCCTTATGAATTTTCTCTACGTCATAGGTCTGTAAGTCATTAATTTCCCACAGCGGTCAACTGTGTGCTGCCTTCCATTTAGTTTCTACTTTAGCATTTACGTTTTCCATGTTTATGACCTCTTTATTTACTCTTTTTCTTTGCAGTCTTCTATTCATGTCTTCACTAGCTTTTACATTCAAACCCTTCCTTGAGCTTGATTTTAAAATGTGCTTTAAGTCTCCTATAGCTTAACCCACAATTTTAGTAACAAGAGGCAACTAGATTGCTGGGAAGTTGACCTGTTGTCTTGAAACACTCTCTCTTTTCAGGGTTTCCGTAGGATGCCTGCTGTGGTGCATTAGAACAACCCAACAATTTGTCCTGAGTCCTACTCAAACATTTTGGCCCAAATAAATTATGGAAAAAAAAACATCTCAAATTTGCTAAGTTTTTACTTAGATCTGGAGGCCAATGAGAAATAAAGAACAAGCTGTAAGAGAAGTCATTACAGCAGGGAGCTTCACCTTGGTGCTACGAGCTTTGTATCTTCTTGGTTACGGCTGCTCGGAATACTCCAGGCAGTGACCCCGAGTTTAAGGGTGCCCTCACAGAGTCAGCCACAGCAGTGCCCTGTATTTGCTCAGCCTGTCTATTCACATCAGATGTAATAATAACAAGAACAGTCACTAACACTTCCAAACGCTCATACCATCACAGGCGCCATTCCAACCGAAGTGTGAACTGTATATCAACATCGCAGAAAGACTCTTATTATTTGTGACCTCCTCCTCTAGGATGTTTTCCAGAGTCATAACTGAGGTTAGAGTGGCCATGTAATCTATCATCAAAACAGATATTTTGAAAGCAAAAAAAGGGAGACGAATAACAACTAGACAGCAAGGTTAAACTAGGAATGTGCCAGGCGCACTGGAGTCGATGATTGCTATAATCATAGCACGCCCTCATCTCTAACTACTGTTACTCTGAGTTAGAATCAATGTGTGTGAGCAAACTTTCCTCATAACTAGAAGATCCTCTACCAACAATCAGTGTTTATCATCATTTAATTGTTTCTTTATTGATGGGCCAGATGCTTCTGGTTTTCAACTATTAAGTATAAATGAAGATTGCTGTGCAGAAAACTACACCCTTAATTTAGATCTTTTCCCTGGACTACGTCTTAGAATTAAGAAGATATAGTGAGCTCTACTTTCTTCTTCTCAGATCCTTTGCCTTTCCTTTCCTTTCCTTTCTCTTTTCTAAAAATCATTGTAGAAACTACTTATAATATTTCACTGTTCCTTCATGGGTTAATAAGTTAAATAAAATCTTTGATTCCTACTCATTTTATGTTTGCACAAGGGCCAGGTTATTGCTTCTTTGTCCTTTCACAGCTTGGAAGGTTGTTCCTGAAAGGAGCCTCCAAGCCAGGTACAGGCAATGACCAGAGAACAAACACTCCCCATCCCTGTCCAAGGGTGAAGAGGTGGCTGGAAACCAGCATAGGTTGGTTTGGGTCCAGATGTGATTTTCAAGCAGCAATGGAGTTTAAGTTTCTGTCTCCAGTTTTCTTTAGGGTCTCTGCCTCTCTCACTTCTTCCCCTTCCTCTTGTCTTCTCTCTCCCAATTTTGCACTTTGGTTTTTGCCCTTACTGATTATCTATTTTAGCTCAAATCAATTAAGAATTCCATCTCACCAGCAGAGTAATAGCTCTAAGCTATCTGGACCTGACGGGTTTTGTGCAGCTGTTTTATTCTTAACCCCAGAGTAAGTCTGTAGAACTGAACTCCAGACCCCTACTTATCTGTGCTTCTATAATCTGTAAGGTCTTTCACCTGTCACAGGGTGAATATTGTGCTCTCCTGTCTCAGCAATGATTCACAGATTATCTTATAAAATATCTTACAGTAAACAAAACTGTTCTGATTGACTTTGAGAGAGATGAGGTAAACAAAATACTCCTGTAATTTAGAGAAAACAAGGAAATTGGGCTTCGAACATGTTTTATGCCTGTGAGTGTGAGCCATGGCCTCTGTGATACATAACTAAGCACAGTAAGCAGGGTTACAGCACCTGTCCTTGTGCTGAGGAAATGGCCCAAGCCAGGTGCAGAATGTCTGTTAACCAAATCCATAAATACATTCATAAAAGGACCGGGTTTCTTATTATCAGAGGAGCCACTGGAGGAAAAAGCTGCAACTATGAGATGTGAGATTCAAATTGAAAGCATCAGCCTGTGTTCATGGTTGAATATACAGAGAGAAATGTCTCTGTGTCCCTGTTAGGGACACCCTGTAGTATCCCTACTGTAGAGAGATACATATTCATTCCCTGGCTCTTCTCCTGAGAAGGCCAGAGAGTCACACACACTGTCACTAATATGACAATCACATTTAGCTCCCACATTTCGGATTCTTACTATCACTCTCCACTGAAATCAACCAGTGCTCTTTGGAGAAATAGAAGTTTCTAGCACTGGTCCAGAAAACATACAAAGGGTGCCCAAAGTATTGTGTGGCAGGAAGAAGGTGCTCCAGAAATGATGGGGGCATGCCAAAATGACACAGAAGTCACCCTGCAGGAGTTCTACTAGGATAATCCCACCCCCAATAAATAATGAGCTAATAGGTTCAAATCTATTCAGTAAAATGGTTCGTGTTGATCTAAGTAAAACAAAATTGCATAAATAAATACACGAATGAATATATTAGATCCAGGATATCTGGTGAGGCATACACAGTGTCTCGAAGTGAGAAAGCTGGCAGATGCCCCTGAAAGAAGCGACTGAAGTCAACCTAACCAGGAATGGACGAACCGACACCACCTGAGGTAACTCAGTGAGAGGAGCTCGGTGTCAGTGTCGCTTCTCCTCCCGTATTCCTGCTAGAGACACACCCTGCATCGGATCCCAAAGGAGCATCAGACCAGCCCAAGGGGAGGGACCACCTACAGCATAACTGGCCTGCCATCTTCAAAGATGGTGCGACCAGTGAGAGGGAGGGAGGAAGAGCTGCTCCCTGCTGGAGACCAAAGATCCACGACAACTTGGTGCACACGTGATTCTGAACTGGGTCCTTTCACCATGCAGTTGTAAAAAACGTAGTTTAAAGTACTCAGGGCATGGGCCATCATATCAGCAACTTACCCTCAAACTGGTATAGGGAAAGTTCCTTGGACTCCTTTCCAATTTTCAAGGTTTATATTGTCTTGAAAAAAGTTTGCATGGCAAAAAAAAAAAAAGTGTGAATCCTGATTTCTAATTATGCAATTCCATTTTTTCTATTAAATTTTTGTCATATAAGCCAGATACTAACTGGATTCAAAGACTTTATTTCCAGCCTTACCTGTCACACTTTAGAAATGCTGATTTTCATGAACTCACTTATTCTCTCAATATGGGGGTAATCATTCATTGTATCATTAGCTGATAATGACTAGACGAGTTGATTGAGCTGTAAATGACTATGGTTAGAGATTGTGGTGCCAGCTGATTAGATAAATATGCCACATATTTCATTTGGATCCTATCAATGTCGCTATCATTTGACTGAAATGGCTCCCTCCAACCTGAAGTTCTCATTAATGCACAATAATTTCTCTAAAATATGACCGTATGCCCGACTTCTGGCCACCAAAACCAACAGTTACAGAACAGGAAAGTTACTCTACATTTTAGCCAGTGCCTTGCTTTATGACTTTATGTGACTCCAGAGATACAAAAGTCCTTTATTAGAAAGTGAACAGGATCTTTATTACATTCGTAGTAGTGCACTTGTGTAGTAGGGCAGCAAGACTAGTGCTATTTAATTGAACATCTTACCCAGTTGAAGAATGCTGGTGAAAATGTGGATGATTTCCTCCAGCAAGTCCTACAGAATGATTCCCCTTGGTCCCACGTATCAAACTTTGGCAGGCTGTAAAGTACACAGGAAGTACCAGAATCCTGTTAAAAATGTAGACCTGACACTGTAGGGCCTAACCTCTGTGTTTGTCACGTGCTCCTCGGCTGATACGGGTGCTGCTGAGGCCCAAATCACATCACAGTGATAGACGGGGGAGGCAGTAAGGAGAGGCTCAGCAAGGTATCAGATGTGCTTCTCCCTGGAGACCTGGTTCATGGTCACACCCTCCACACACTGTCGAATGTGTCAGCCCAGTGGTCTGCAGCTTGGCGGACATGATAACAACCATCGGAGCAACTTCACTGGACCAGAGTGATGTGTTTAGGAAGATACTCAAACACTGGACAGTCTCGGCCATGCCATACTATGATTCTTATCAGAATGTGACCTGTATGTTATTTATTTTTCCCCTACAATTCCCTGTACAATTCTGGGGAAGACAGATCACTGCTGTTGCATGGGAAGAAGGCAGAAAGGTAAGATGAGGAAGCAAGAAGATTCATGGTCTGCCTGGGACATCTCTGGACAGAGAGAGGACGGCCTGGTCAGATGCGTCACATACTGACCTGGGGGTTAAGTTTAAATGCATTCAGTCACTTTCTCTGCATTGTGATAAGGAAAGGGGTTCTTTGCTAAGTAGCTGAGAGCTGCTGAGGCCTTTCCATTAATAGCTTTGCCTTCGGTTTTTAGAGATGATATTTACTCGGCTAAACGGATGTTAACACTTCAAAAACAAAAACAAAAACAAAAAAAAAACACTTCAATCGATCAGCACGTTCTACGCCAAGTGATCTTTTAACTTTGGAAAACTAAGGAATGCTGTCCCTAGGATACTAATCTAGAAATTGAAGCTCTAGGGAGTTAACTGTCTTACCCAGCATCACAAATCTAAGTAGTAAAGGTGAGGTCTAAACTCCAGATGTATGCTTCAAAGCTCAGTGACCTGCTAGCATGGCAGGTTTCTTCTCGAAGAATATTTGTAGAAGAAAAGCATTCTTTAGAAGTAATAGTTTAAGTTGGGTGGAGATTAGTAATATGCTGAGACTTTGTTGCTTGGCCAGAATTATGCACCTGTTAAGCGGTGGAGAAACAACAATTGAACCCCAAGTCTAACTGGTTGCAAGGCTTTGCCTTACACACACCACCTACAATGATCCAGGAAGATGTTGCAGACATCAGTAACATGAATATCTCATCAAGTCTGCAGAGTTGTTTGTCATTTTGGTCTCACAATGTCCATGGGAGTCAAGTAGTGCAGATTTTCCATGAAGATCACAAGGTAGGGAATGCAGGCTGTAGAGGTGAAACCCAAGAACCCCCAACCAGGAAGTGGTAGTCCCCAAATTTAGGCCTCGGACAGCAGATTCCATGAAGCCACAGCCTTCACAGTCACCCAAAGACATACGCATGTTTCTGGCACATTCAAAATGGACATGTCTCCAATGTCCTGGAGATAGTTATTCTCCATTTTAAAGCAGTTATATAGAAGCTACCCAATGTCTTTAACTGCCTTTAAGATCCTAAAATAGTTGTAGATGCTGAATAGGAAATAAACTGAGAACACACAAGGTGTAAGATTGAAAATGACGTCTGCTGTGTGTTCAAAGAGCTCACACATCACTAAACACACAAAGACGTAACCATCACTGACTTGTACAAAACAGAAAACTCACCTGAGTCTGTATTTCAGAAGCAAGTACCAAGGCAAGCAATGACTTCACAGATAAGGAGGGGAAAAGCTGTATGTATTTTGCAAGCGAATTCTCCACAAAGGACAATTATTATTTTGATCCATAGAAGTCTGGTTCTTCTAACCTGCCAAATAAACCTGTTAGAAGTCCTTGGTGGGCCGGGAGTTTAGCTCAGTGGCTTAAGTGCCTGCCTGGCAAACACGAGGTCATGAGTTTGATCCCCGGTACCAAAAGAAATTAAAAAAAAAAAAAAGGTAACAAGAAGTCCATTGGCATCTCATCTTTGACATTAGCCCTACTGGGAATAATTCCCCAATTATTCTAGTGAACTGCTACAATGCTTGTAAAATTCCAAAACCTCTTCCCAATGCACGTCCCATCTTCTGCCTGCTCCAAGCCTTTGCTGTGCTTTTCCGCCTGGAACATGGGTCCCTTCAAATCTTTACCTGGACAGTTCTTTGGCCTCACGTTCACTGGGAACCTTTCTAAGTTCTCCATGTCCAGAGTAGGTATGTAGTTGTCTGGCTACGTTAGGCAGTGTGAAAGCAAACCTGCTCCAAGCTCTGAGGCTTCCACACATAAAGGCTCATCTGTCATGCAGACTTCTGATCCACTGAAGATTAGCTGAGGCTCTGCTCTGTATCACCCCACCCCGGTCCCCATGGGTCCTCCACCTGGGGGGTGCGGAAGTCACCAGGAAGGCAACAAGAGGTAGGGAGGATCGCCACCTACCTGGGACTCATCTTAGCTCCACTCACGATTTGGTTAGCTATTCCACCATGCACCACGGGGAAGGAACAGTATCAGGGACAATCACAAGTGACCATGCAGAGCCCTTCCTGCTGCTCCCAGAATCCCAGCGTCCACCGTGAGGGCAGCATTTTCAACACCGTGTGGCAGTTACCTGATTATTAGTCAAGGTCCCCAGTAGACTCAAGTTTCTTTAAGGCAGGCCCTCAAACTCACCCCCCTTCTAACCAGCACCCACTACAGTGCATATCTCCCCACACTCTCAACGACACACAAACCTGAATGTCCTCTTTTAATAGAACCCAAGTCTGTATCTTTAAATTTATGATTTCAAAACAGTTACAATTCCAAATGCTATTCATGTCTCCTACTCCTTAGGAAAGATATGCATATAGCCGTGGGCTACAATTCTGACTTTGCTTGTGAATGCAAATATTTTAACAAGTATAACACACAGAAGCTTGAACTATCAATTATTCCTACCAGCACATGTAAAGTGCCTTGTTTATCCCAGAAATCCTAAATTAGAATCAAGGGGAAAAAATCTACCTTTACACTTACATCTGAGATTTTGCATTGACCCTCAACTTGTCTTGCAAATCGGTCAAAAGTTAGAGCAGCTAAACCTTTAGAAATGAAAAGTAATGTTTGGCTTTCTTAGTTATGAGTGAACTTTGACAGCTAAACATGAAAAGCAAACGCAAAAGATGAATTATCTGTTTTAAGTGTCTATGTTTAAGGCTAGATGTTAACCTCCATATATACTTCAGGGTTGTAAAAGATGCCTATCCACAAAACAATTGATTTAGGAAATGACTCACCATGGCTGGGCAGTGGTAGAGAAGAAGCTTCGCATCTGGAGGACCCTTGTTTATCACCAGCACCAAAAAAAAAAAAGTAAAAGAAAAAAATTAACTTCATCAATTTCTTGTTGAACTGAGTCAAAACGTCTAATTCTTTGGAAAACCCAGCTACTTACAACTCACTTGAACAAATTAAATGGCATTTTCTGGTAATCCAGTGCATATCAACATAACCCACAATGTGATTTCAGGGAAAAAAAGGTACATACCTATAATAAAAATTATATTCCACTGAAATATCGTATTTTCTTAAGTTCAAATTTGTTGTTCAATTAACAATGCCATATTTAAGTACAGGTATTGAGTTTAGCAATAATTAGATTTACTATGAAGGATACAGTTACCAATTTTAGTTTCTGCCATTGTAAGCGTTTTCTGTCAAATTCGCCCTAGGGAAGACCCATGGGTGTCTTCCAGTATCCGGACGGTACTTCTACATCCTTCTATTTAACCGAGGATGGAACTCAAGGTCCTCGCATTGAGCTGCATCCCCAGAACACTTTTCTATATCTACCTTTTTTATTTTGAGAGTCGAGCTAAATTGCCTAAGCTGAGTTAGACCATGTGATCATCACATTTCAACCTCCCAAGGTGCTGGAATTACAGGTGTGTGACACCACACTTGGCTAATGCTGTCACTTTGATAATCATGATATGTCTCTGACATTGATGAGTCCAAGACTCTTAGCCCCACCTAACGTGGCTATTTTCCTCCACTTGTGGTGTTTCTTCTTTTCAATACACTTTCCAGTAGTGAGATTTTAACAAGGAAAGTTTCACGAATCCTCTTAACAATGGAGATGGAATCAGCTCTCCTCCGATTCAAATTTGGGCAAGAAAACCTTTCATGATGTCAAATATTAACTTGATACCTTATAGGATGTATCTGGATGTCTACTAAATAGAAATACAAGTTCCAGTGAACAGAGGTTTATTTTTAGGATTATCTCAGTCCGCTTTTACATTCAAAAACAATTAGGAGACTTGCTTGCTACCAATGTAGAGTAACCAAACTGGAATTTATTCTTTTAGACCGCAGAACTATGAAGTACATAACATTCATTCTCGTCAAAAATCTATAGTGTAGTTTAAACTAGGTAAAACTGTCATAGATGAAGTTGACCTTGCTATTCTTTTCTCACCTCTTAGTCTCTCACCAGTGTTACTGAACACCTGTATATGCCAATCCTTGCATGTGTAGTGTTAAAATAGTGCAGAATATAATGAGGAAGGTGTACCTCACTCTAATCGTCATACAAAGGAATGCATAGTGACAAAGTCATACGATCACTTTGAAGGGTGATAAGCATTCCTGGATGGCAGATAATACCAAAGGAACTTGACTTAGAGTGGGGAAGGAAGGCAGTCAGAAAAGCCTTGCCTACAAAGAGGCCCCTTAATCTGAGTTCTGAAATAGGTACCGGTAGGGGAAGGCTGAGAGCAAGCGAGAAGGACTAGCAAGCTGAAAGACTCAGAACAAGTTGGGGGAGAAGAGGGAAACTGGCTGGAAGGCAAGCAGAGCCCAAACCACGCAGAACCTCTAAATCATGCCAGGCTCGCTCCATCCCGTAAGAGCAAGGGAACCACTGACACATTTTAAACAATGAATGAACAAAACTGGACTGGTGTTCTGGGGGGGGGAGCACTCTGCCTTGTGGAGAATGGATTTAAAGTCTCCAGGGAAAATAACAAGAAGGGACAGAGACTTGGCTTGGGCACAGCGGGAGTGGGGAGGACACAAGTGGACAGACATTTAGATAAAATAGTACCAATCGATTTAAAAAATAAGCGAGAGGACTGGGTGGCCGATGAGCTGCAGAAAAGTAGGGAGGAGAGAAGGGGTGCGGAATGAGTCGGAGGTCTTTGGTTTACCTGTATTTCAGACACCAGGTCCAGCATACACCGAGTTTGAGTCACCCTTGGAACGGACCAGCGGGGCCACAGAGCAGGTGCCTCGACAGGAAAGTCTGCGCTTGATGCTTCAATGTGGAAGTCACTATCAGCCAAACAACCAGCAAGGATGGGTGAGAAAGAAAGGGAGGAACCAGGAGAGAACCAGCAGGAGCTTCTTCCTGAAAACTCCGTGGAGTTGCTTGAAGACAGATGGAAAGACCAACAGTGTCCATTTCTGCTGGGAGATCACGAGAGCAGAGACTATGTGTACTTTGGATTTAACAGCAGAGAGCAGAGTGAGTGATAACAGCGATCTGAACGTGTTTAAATAGCAGTGGGAAGCATCTGGGTGGCAAGGAAGAGCCACACAGGCACAAAACGGAATCAAGGAAAGTCCTTCTGACTCTCTCTGGCATCGCCCAGAGCCTAACCAATCTGTGCCGTGCCGTGGAATGCTCCATAATTCCGAGTATCACTCTAAAGTGCATCTTTTCCCCATAAAGTGGGGACAGTCATATTGCTACATGATGCAAAAGTGTTAGGAAGATTGCAGGAAGACAGCAGGTGACCAGAGGAATTAAAAGTGTAGCTATTATATTTTCTCCTCAACCTCTGGTTCAAGCGAAGCTCACGTGTCCTGTGGATTCTTCCTCCAGGTCCCTAATAGACAGGTAACACCCAGGGGTCCCATCTGAGGCTGGTCACAAGATACCAAGACGCTACTCCTAGGTGCCAATAGGGGGCGTCCTAGAGCCTCGACGATAACTGGTAGAAAGCTGGACAAATCCCTCACCCCAGGCAGCATGGCTGACGAGCAGCCCGAGACCGTCCAGGTGAAAATCTTGGCCTGTAGCACCCCTAAAATCACCGCCAGGAGGCAACAGCCTCCTCCATCCGCTCAGAGAAAGCGCTGATTATGAGGTAATACTAAAAAACGCAACTTCCACTCTTACCCCTAAATTGAATCACCCAGCTTTGTGAGAATTGCAGAGGGTTTGGTTTTGAACCAAAAGAGTCATTGAGAAAAATAAGGCAAGAATGCCACCTTGGGGTTCCTGCAGTCAGCACAGTCTACCTATGCTATGGATGGGGAAAGCGTGTTCCTGGAGCGGTCCAGTGTCACCACAGCACTGTTCCGGGATCCTTCAGGGCTTGTTCTAATTGGCTAAATTTAACTTGGAACCTTACAGTGAATTTAAACATCGAAAGTCAGGCTAGTTCACCATACTGGGGGGCTGGGCTTTCCATATACTGGGCTCTTGGCTAGATCACATCCAGTGCCTACCTATGTGCTAGTGGCCTTAGGTCGTCCTGATTTGCTTGACTGGATGACTTGGCGTTGGGGACGTCATTTGGTCTCCCTTCCTTTCCCACCCGTCTTTTCTGTTTATCACAGTACAGATTAAAGGAAAACAGTAACCACATTGCTCAGGCTTTAAGTTCATTATTTTTGAAGGAATGGGGTTCGTGGCTTATAGAACCCACTCCCAAGGTTCAACAAGCATAACTGCTGATAGAGATGGTTTTTATTCCTGGACAGGGCACCTTTATAATCTTTTTCCTGACCCCATTTGTTTCCTGCTTGCATTTTTAAAGGTAGTAAAGGCAATGACATATCATGGCTAGCATTTTCTCATTCATCTAGCAACTCACCCTCCATTACTAAAGAGAAATAAATTCAGCTAAAGTTACAAAGAACCTAGTAGCAAACGATTTGGAATTTCACTTTTTGCATGTTTTCTTTCTTCCTGTTTAATGTGAGAGTTTGCTCCCAGTAAGGCTGTCAAGGTGATTCTACACAGGCGAGAGGGACTAGGGGACCATGAGGTGAGATTTGCCCCCTTGCAAACACCTGTTTAAACTGTGGTCATGGTTGCTTCCAGGACTGTCTCCACCCAAGCCCAGTGCACTGCCATTGTCTTCCTGGCACAAGCTGGAAGTCAGCAAGCACAGGCTGGATCCAGTTCTCCCTTCCCTCGCCCTTCAGGGCCTGCAATTATTTATTCTCCCAGCGCATGGAGAGCTGGTTTTGTGATTGCACCTTTAAGACATGAGAGTGAAGCAAGGGAAAAAAGCTGGGCACCCACTGAAGCCGGGGCTGAGTGATCTTCATCTTCTCCACAACAAAGAATGCATAACAGTCATTTTACTGCAAAAAAAAAAAAAAAAGAGGTAGAAAAAATGAAGAGAGATTTTTTTCTTCCCCTTTAGCCAGTGTGGATGGGAGAAGGTGTGCAGAAGCTAAGGTGTGGGAAAGGAGCTTGATGGATCTTTAAAGTCTTCCTTTAAATTCTCAAGAGGCTGGTGGGGGCCGAGTGTGAGTTTGGGTTCTGTGCGAGCTGTGTGACCACAGGTAAGTCGCCTCGCCCCTCTACGCACCAGATTCCTCATCTGCAAAATAGGGTTGATAGCAGTTCTCTCTGGGTGAATTTACCATCGGGGATAAATAAGGTAAATGGCTCTTGCTGTATAAAAGTATACATCTCAAAGGTCTAAAGGCCAGCCATCCCAGTTAGCAACACAGGGTCCCCTTCTATGGGCGCCAGCCCGGCACAAGCTTGTGCTTCCTCGGAGGGAGCCCCCCTCAACACGCGTGGGCCTCACCCACGCTGGGGAAGGGAGACGACCACGTAACCATGTCGGGTCACACGCTGCGCTGAAATGTTCATTAGGCAAAACCTGTTGGGTGGACACAAAAATCAACAAGAGAAAAGTGAACTGGGCACGAAATAAACATAAAAACTAGAAACAGAACTCTGGGGAAATAAGAAGTGTAGGTTAAGGTAACTTTAAGAGTTTACTATGAGAGAAAAATTGCTTTTCCAGCGGGAAAAGAATTGAAAAAAGGAGCCCCACCCTGCTAGGAAGGTGTCGGGGTAAAGACAGAGTCCTAGCAGAAATAAATCAGTTCACGGAGAGTCCAGGGCCACTACACGTGATACGAAGGAGGCTGTGTGAACTTCTGAGCATCCTGACACAAACGCTGGACCCGCCGAGGACAAGAAAGGAAAGATCAGAAGCCCGGAAGCTCAGTCTTTGGAAGAGAAACCTCTGAATCCACGGGTGATGAAAACCAAAATTTAACTGTAAGACTCAAGTTTTTAAAAAAGAAAAAGAAAAAGAAAAAATGCTTTGCTCTGGATTTGTTTTATAATATTGATTTTAAGGTTTTCCTTCAAAATCCATTTTGCAGTAGACAAACGTTGAATTTAGTCACTTGCTAGACCTCCACTAAAAACATTAAAATCGTTTATTGATTTTAAAAATAAGCAATCCTTCTCAAATGGACAGGCATTTCCGGCCATTGTTAGTGACCATGCAAAGCGCTCCGGGGCCAGAGAAGAGCAGCCCAGTGATGGTGATCAGAGGTACATGTCCGTGTGTCTGTGACACGGCACTGGGTAAGCACTGTCTCCTGGGAGTTCTCACCCCCACCCTGTGAGTCTCGGAGGCGAGGTGCCAAGGGCATCCTCGTGGGGCCCCAGAAAACAGCCGCAGTGCAGCCAGGGACAGGAGCCTGGGGCCCCAGAGCAGGCCCGAGACACAGCCAGCGGGTGGCACCTGGTGGAGCTGGGCGTCACAGCTGTGGCTGGCAGGAGAGGAGCCTCTCGGGGCACCTGAAGTGGGGCACGAGAGGTGTTCAGTGTGCAGTGCACCGCACACCTCTAAGGGTGCAAATATTTGTTCAACGAAAAGAACCCAGGTGACCAAACCTTGGAATCAGACCGTTGGAGGGCTCGGAAACCAGCCTCTCCAGCCTCCTGCCAGGTGCGCCAGCTCTTCCGTCGAAGGGGTCCCTCCGTGTCTAAGTAGCTCCAGCTGGTGGAGCTACTTTCCTCACATGCAGAGAAACCTGTCCTGCCCTGCTACAAATTCCACTCTCCCTTCCAGCAGGAAGCGAGCTGTCCGCTGTGTCTCCGAGGCCACACACACACACCTGTTCCTGTTACCTGAACACAGAGGAAAATCCTGCATTCAGTGGATTTTGGAAAACCTGACAGAATGAAATAAATTGTAAAGAAACACACAGTTCAGTTCCCCTATAAATACAAAGAAGAAAGAAAGAAAGAAAGAAAGAAAGAAAGAAAGAAAGAAAGAAAGAAAGAAAGGAGGGAGGGAGGGAGGGAAGGAAGGAAGGAAGGAAGGAAGGAAGGAAGGAAGAAAGAAAGAAAGAAAGAAAGAAAGAAAGAAAGAAAGAAAGAAAGAAAGAAAGAAAGAGAAAGACCCATGTTAACACCATAATAATACTGCAGTCCCACATCATGGAGGCGAAGATTTCTTTTCTCACAGGCTATGCTCTCAGATGAACTGACTGGAGACAAATACCCGGACTGCTGATTGGCCTCCCTTCAAGTTCACAACCTTGAGGGAGCACCTGGTCCACCTGAAAACCCACTCTCTGCATCAACTCGTTCCTACACTGTCTCTTTCCCAGGTTTCAGAGCCCTTCTCCCCACCCTCAGCTGATGACTTGCTTCTTGTTTCAGTAAGAACAGAAACCACCAGGAAAGTCCACAGTTTCCCATTTCCCTACCCACCAGCCTACTGCAATCTGTCCTCACATCTGACTTCCTTCCTGCTGCTCTATGTGGTCACTTAAAAAATATGTCAACAAATAGGACATTCCTTCATTCAAAGGTGGAGCCTAGGCCAGGTGCAGCGGTGCACACTTTTAGTCCCAGTTACTAGAGAAGCTAAGGCAGAAAAGACAGGAGGCTCACTCGAGCCCACAAGTTCAAGACCAACCTAGGCAACACAGTGAGATTCCCCGTCTTAAAAATGATGCTGTGGTGTGCGCCCGCCATCTTGGAAATGGGTCCTCAGCACCCAGTCAGCCTGCAGTTAGATGACTGCAGCCTTGAACAAAATCTTCATTACCACTCTCAATGCAGAGCCTGGGCCAAAGCCACCCAGCCGAATGCTGCTAAATTCCTAAGCAGCACACCTGCCGTGAGATAGTAAGTGTGGGTACTTCATGCTCTACGCCCCTGAAGAGGGGGACATTTGGTACACAGCAAAGATAACTGACACACTATAGATGAGCTGTCCTTGGTTCCTCCTGGGGCTTCCACTTTAGTTAGACTCTCTACGAAGACCTTTTATTTTCTGTGTCCTTCCATTTAAGAATTAACCCTTCACTTGGCAAAGAATTAAATATGCTGGGGTGTGCCCCAGGGTAAGCTGGATAAGAAAGTGTCCCCAGCACTCTGGCTGTTCAGACAATAACATTCTCCAAGAGAAGATGCTAATGAATCCTGCTCACTGCCACCATCACCACCCAGAGACCCAGCAGCTGACAGGAAAACCTCCCTGCAAATCACAGTGTGTGAGCACGCTGGGGGCAGGCAGGGTGGCAGTTTCTGGGAGGGAAAGAAAAGGGACAGAGCAGCTGACACACTGCTCTCATACGACCAGACATACAAATGAAACAACAACAACAACAACAAAAAAACCAGGACTTTAGGACTGGCAAGCACAGCGGAGAGTGTGTGCTACCACCCTTCCTTCTAGAGAGGACAGTGACAGCCAACATCGAGGGACAGGTGACTCATGGAGGTCAAACACAATCTTAGCAACACAGCTCTGAAGAGCTTGCCAGCCCTCTGGCTCCACCTCACTGCACCGCCCTGGCCGGTCACACAGAAACTTGAGGAGACACCCAGTGTCCAAGAAGGGCGAGCTGCACGCAACGCCTCCGGCCCACTTGGCCACCGCCAGCCCCCACCCCCAAACTCGCCTCGCGGCACGGCGGCTGTCTGCACCCTTGGGCAGTTTCTACTGCCGCTGCATCGATTAAACCTTGATCTCATTTATTATCTCAGGAAATGGTCTCAAGGTCACAGGGCTGGAAATTTAATTATGGTAGCAGTATATTAAGTGGCACATTTAAAGATGCTGAATTGTAGTAATTAATTTTTTGGATGGTGGTCTCGGAGGAACGGGTTTTCTCCACACTGGGTGTTGGGCATCCATCATGGCCATTGAGCTTGGCAGCTGTCTTTTAGCTTTAAACTGCCTCGTTATTCATCTTTTATGACCGGCCCTTAAAAACACTAGGCGCCGATATCCCCTTTTATTGTAATATATGTGCGCGGTGGGAACGGAGCCATACTTCACCTTTGCTATAAAACAGGAACCAAGGTGCCAGCAGCTACCTGAGCCGGCCTCTAAATTGAGACAACAATTACCCTTCGCTGACATCTAGTGTCAACTCATGAGATATAGCCAGAGCCCAGCACCCCTTGGTCTGGAAAACTTGTACTTCCCAATGATAAAGCCTGTCACCCAAGAGGCTCAGCCTGGAAGGAAAGGAGGAAGGAAGGGAGGGAGGAAGGGAGGGAGGGAGGAAAAGAAAGGAAGACAAGGAGGAAGGGAGGGCGACAGGGAGAAGAAAGGAGGAGAGGTTGACTCGGTAATGATTGTTGACTTTGCTGGAACTCTAGGTTATTGAAGGGGGCAACTATCTGCCCAAGCCTTAAAGAGCTTGTAATGTTTAATGAAAGGAGAGTCATTAAACGTGTTTGGTTCAAATACTGGGCTCGGTGAGCCTGGGTGGTACTTAACAGAGAGGTGGAAAAATATGGATTAAATTAGAGAGATTCATTAAAGAAATTGGCCTGGAGCCCATGAATGACTGACTGTCAGACAGGCCTGCCAGGAGTGGCAGTTCATATGGAGAGGAAAATGCCAACTAGTTTTAGGTTTAAATTCCAGAATCCTCCTGCAAACGTATGTGTAGGCAGTAACCAGCCTTTGCTGGTGAAGAAAGGGGTGTCCACGAAAAGGGATGTGTGGAGAGGAAATCATTTCCTCAGCAGACTGGTGTCCTTTGCCTTCCCCAAAGTATTTATGCAGTTTCAAGCCACAGATGCATTTCTTCCCGCTGCAGGTGGAGCTGCCCAGCTCTCCATCATTCCTGGTATTTGGAATTGGGAAACCCTTTCTGTGGAATGGTTCGCAGTAGCCCTGGCCGCTATCCACTAAAAACCTGTAGTCTCTTTTCCCATCCGTGACTACCGAAAATGTCTCCAGGTCCTCTGGAAGGTAACATTGCCCTTGGTTGAGAACCACGCAGGAGGCTGGCTCACACCTCTGAACCCATTTACCCCAAGGCCTTTTGCTGGCTGGAGGAGGCGCTGTTGGCCCAGGGCACCTGAGCTGCCCGTGCAGCTGGCCTGGGGGCCATGCACACCTGATGTGGGCCACCCTGTGCTGGCTCGTTGTTGGACCTGGACCTGTTTAGCCCTCTCAGGCTCGGCCAGCCTCCAGTCTTTATCGTGAATATCATAGGAGGTCCTAATCTTATTTTGGTAGCCCTCGCTCTGCAACAAGATCCTAATACCAGGATGTAAGTTTCTCCTTCTCAGTCGGACAACCCACCTACATTTTCTCCTGGGAATTCCTCTAGGAACAAAACAATGAGAAGCACCTGCATGTCAGAATCAACGTTCCGGTGGCAGGAGACAGCCAGTAAGTCATCAACAAATAAGCAGTTTCAGAGGATGACAGATGAAGTGAACGAAATAAATCAGGTGATTAGGAAGAGGGCGGCAGAGGGGCGGGACTGCAGGGCCATGACCAGTAAAGGGCTGGCGAGGAAGCTAGGAGAGAGGAAGGTGACTTGCCAGAGCCATGTGGCCTTGGACTCAGAGCTCCTGGTCCTTACAGCAGCTGCACCTTCATAAGGTGTTCATGACACCCACAGAGTAACCCACCAAAGCTGCAGGGTGACACACACACACACACACATGTGCATGCACACATAACCTCACCCAGATTAAGATCTGTGACATTTCCTGAACCTCGTGTGTCAGAGACATGTTCAACCCTCGTTCGTGATTAAAAACCCTGCAGAAAATAGGAACAGACGGTCTTTGCTTCACTCTGGTAAAAGCTATCTGTGCAAACCAACAGCCAACATCATACTAAATGGACAAAGACTGAAAGCTTTCACTCTAAAATCAGGAACAAGACAAGGATGTCCACTATCACCACTCCTATTCAATATAGTTCTGGAAATACTAGCCAGAGCAATCAGATAAGACAAAGAAATAAA
Source organism: Dolichotis patagonum (assembly GCA_004027295.1). Taxonomy (NCBI): domain Eukaryota; kingdom Metazoa; phylum Chordata; class Mammalia; order Rodentia; family Caviidae; genus Dolichotis; species Dolichotis patagonum. The sequence continues at coordinate 59,823 of PVJX010005813.1, forward strand.
AGCAATAAAGATAGGAAAGGAAGATGTTAAACTATCGTTGTTTGCAGATGATATGATTCTCTACTTAGAAGGTTCCAAAAACTCCATCAAAAGACTTCTAGATTTAATAAGCAAATTCAGTAACATAGATGGATACAAAGTCAACACTCAAAATTCAATAGCCTTCCTGTACACAAATAACAAACTCACTGAGAATGAAATTATGGAAATAAAAAAGTGAAATACTTAGGAATCAATCTAACAAAGGATGTAAAAGATCTTTTAAATTGAAAACTATAATGCTCTTAAAAAGAGATTGAAGAGGATAACAGAAAATGGGAAGATATTCCTTGCTCTTGGATAGGAAGAACCAATGTAGTGAAACTGGCCATACTCCCAAAACTATTATACAAATTTAATGCAATCCTGATTAAACTACCACTAACATACTTCAAAGATCTAGAGAAAACAATCCTAAAATTCATTTGGAAACAGAAGAGATCTAGAGTAGCAAAGGAAATCCTGAGCAACAAAGGCAAGAGAGAAGGCATTACAGTCACTGACTTGAAATTATACTACAAAGCCACTGTCATAAAATCAGCATGGTACTGGCAAAAAAAAAAAAAAAACAGACCTGAGGATCAATGGAACAGATTAGAAGATGCAGGCACAACTACAAAGACACTCAGCCACCTTATCTTTGACAAAGGGGCCAAACATGTTCACTGGAAGAAAAACAGCCTCTTTAATAAATTGTGCTGGAAAAATTGACTTTCCACAAGCAAAAGACTAAAACTAGACCCATGTTTATCACCATGCACTAAACTAAAGTCAAGTGGATCAAAGAACTAAATATTAAAATAGAAACACATATCTATTGGAATACAAGATAGGTAGAAAGCTTGAAGACACAGGGATAGGCAAAGAGTTGATGAACAAAAGGCAAACCACACAGGAAGTACTTCAAAGAATTAACAACTGGGATCTCATCTTTTTAAAAAGTTATTTCACTTCAAAATAAATCACCAACAGAGTGAAATTAAACCCACAGAATGGGAAAAATATTTAGCCAACTGTTCCTCAAAGGACTTCTAGATAAAACATATAAAGAATTTTTAAAAAATCAAAGACCCCCCCAAATTCAAAGACCCAATCCAAAAATGAGCATCTGAGATGAACATGCCCTTCTCAATTGAAGACATACAAATGGCAAATAAATATATGAAGAAATGGTCCACATTTCTAGTCACTAGAAATGTATATTAAAATAACATTGAGATTCCAGCTCATTCCAGAAAGAATGGCTGCCATCAAGAAATCAACCAATAATAAATGCTGAAGGGGCTGTGGGGAAAAAGGAACCCTTCTCCAATGTTTGTGGGAGTGTAGACTAATACAACCACTGTGGAAATCAGTGTGGAGATTCCTCAAAAAAGTAGGACTAGAGGCCCCATTGAATCCAGCTATTCTCTTTCTGGGTATTTTCCCAGAAGAACTGAAAACATCATACCACAGCAATATACGTGCACACATGTTTATAACAGCATGATTTGTAATAGCTAAATCTTGGAAACAATCCAAATGCCCAGCAATCACAGAATGGATAAAAAAGATGTGGTATTTTTTATACAATGGAGTATTACTTAGCTCTAAAGAAGGATAAACTTGAGGCTTTTATAGGTAAAGGGAGGCAGCTTGAGACCATACTCATAAGCGAATCAATCAAACTCACATTTGTAAATATCATATTAGCTCCCTAGTGCAAAAAAAAAACTGAAAGAGTAATAAGATCCAAAATGTACAATAGATATTGTGAAAATAAAAGGGAAAGAAAGTGCTCAAAAGGAAAGAAAGACTGGGATAGGGGAAAGGAGAAAAAGAGGAAAGACAAAGATTATACGCATATAGGTAAACACATATATATGTGTGTGTGTGTATATATATATGATAGATAACTATACTACTATCATATATATGATAGATAACTATACTACTAACCTGTAAGTTCATCAAAAAGAACAGTTTGTGTTCTCACTGTTTGATTGTTTGACCGTTTTTTTCATACCTAAATCTTGTCACCTGAACAACTACGTCTAAGACAATAATATGCAATATATTGACCAGTTTGAATTTCCTACTATTTTGTTTTGAAATTCTGTATCATTCCTATCTTTTGTTTGTTTTTAAAATTAAAAAAGAGAGACATCTTCACCCCCTACACTATTTACAATAACCAGGAAACAGAATCAACCTGAGCGTCCATCAGTGGGAGAACAGACAAGGAGCACGGGGCGGGGGGGGGAGCACAGAAGTGGACACCGTCCAGCCCCGGAGAACGATGAGACCCTGCCATCCACAGCTACACGGATGCACTGAGAGTGTTACGTTACATGAAACTGAAAAAGCCAAACTGGAGCACATGATCTCATGCATGGAATCTCAAAAAGTGGATATCCTTCACATGGAGAGTGGAATCCTGGTTCCCAAAGGCTAGGAGATAAAAGGGAAGGCACAGGGGACAGGTTCAGTCAACCAGCTCCATGCTATAGTAGCGGGGAGGAGTACGTCCTGGTGTTCTGTTGCTCAGTGGGGTGACTGACCATCATTACAAATAGCTGGGAGAAGAGATTTGTTTTCAGTACTAGGGACTGAACCCAGAGCCATCACACTAGGTTGCTGTCTTAGTTACTTTTTTATTGCTGAGGCAAAATATCTGACACCCTAAACTAAAGGACGAAAGGTTTATCTGTCTCACAGTTTGTAGAGGTTTCAGTCCGTAGGCAGCTGGCTCCAAGGCGGGGCTGCATAGCGGAGGAGTATGCAGAGGGGAAACAGTTCATGGCAAAGCAGGGCGGGCAGCAGGCAGCCAGCAGTGACGCAGCTAGCAGAAAGCGACCAGTTACGACCACAGCAGCTCTCTTGCTGCCTCGTACATTCCATCGAGGACACTCATCCTTGGGGTGGGCAGGATTCGCACCCTGGGTGGAGCAGCCTTAACCTCACATGGCACCATGAATGAACCCCACCATCACACCCTGAATCCCAGCACCACACACCCTAGACCCAGCCACCTCCAAAAAGCACCACCTACGACCACATGAGACTTTGGGGAGACACCTAGATACAAGTCGAAATGTTATGGGAACCAGGCCAGACATGGGAAGAAATGGCACCAAGGAGGTTCAGGAGCCAGTTTATTATACCAGTGGGCTTGATTGGGATTTCTCCCAAAGAGCCGGTTCCACCCCGTAGGGTTCCAGGGCTTTTATGGGAAAAGTAAGGGGGAAGAACAGAGGCAGATTTAGTGCGTTACGATTGGAAGGCTGCGTGACATCTTGGGGGACTAAGGGAGTTAAACACTTTAGGTTACATGGTAAGGCCATCAGCATGGGTTACACAAAGGAAGAAACGTCCTGTTACATTTTAAGTTACGTTGCAAGATCATCAGGTATACAAAGGCAGTAAAGACGGGCTACACAAAGAAACATTTCAAGTTACACTTTAAGGCCATCTGTTAGACAAGCTTACACAAAAGAAGGAATCAGGGTGGCCGGGATAGGTCTGCTTGGTCTTGGCAGCCTTTTATCTAAAATTAGAATTTCCCTTTCAATAACAGCTACATGCTAGCCCTATTTTATTTTATTTTATTTTATTTTATTTTGGGGCCAAGTTCTTGCTAAGTTACTCAGTTTCCCAGGCCGGGCTCAAGCTTGTCTTCCTCCTGCCTCATCTCCTACAATGCACTACTATATATGGCTTAGAAGAAGGATTTTGAGTGGTTTCATCACAAACGAATGATAAAAGGATGGATGTGCTAACCACCCTGATTCGATGCTTACACAGTGCCCACGTGTATCAGAACATCACACTGGCCACTGGAGGACTGCAGGGGGAGAGAACAAGGCCACGCCAAGAAGCAAGCCCCATGGGAACCAGCGCCACGCACGGCCTTAACAGGAGTGGGGACAGCCAGACCCCAGCAACTTCCGGCATGCGGGCCGGCAAACCAGAAGTACTAATCCCCACCATGCCCCCGTCCTGCAAGCAACCACCTGATCCAGAGAAACACAGGAGGCTGTGATGATAGCCATCAAGGTGAAATGCAACTGGATGCCTGTGGTGTCTGGTGATTCACTAACACTGCGGGTCTAGGGCCAGTGGTCTGATCACAGGTTCCGGGGACAGCAGGACACAGTGTGGCATCTAAGGGGATCTCCTTCTGAGGGCTGTAGCCACGGTTGATTCCCTATGGTCTTGTTTTGAAGTCCTATATCATTTCCATTGTTTTGTTGGGCTGGGTTTTATTCTCTTTTGTCTTGTTTGATTATGTTAAATCCAATGGCAGGAGCAGCTATTTCAAAGATAACAAAATATATTATGGTAGCCACTATGGATTTATTATTATCTTGTTTTGGTTTTTTATTGCATTCATTGTTTTGTTTTTATTGTTTCTATTCTGTTCTGTTCTGTTTGATTTTTACTATGTCCAAAGGTATCTCTAGCTATTTTGAAGACAACAAAAGGCATTATGGTAATGATTGTTGACTTTGTGATGTTTTAAAATCCTGTATCACTCACACTGGTTTGTTTTGATTGGATTCATTCTATTTTCCTTGGTTTTACCTTCTTTAAAAAAAAATTTAAAACACCACATTTTACTCCATAAATATGAGTGATTATTGCGTGCTGATCAAAAATAAAATAAAACAAATACACACCTTTCTACCACCAAGGCTCTATCCCTGCCTTTCTCTGTCAATGTGCACCAGCACGGATTCTGCCTTTGATCACCACAGATACATTTTTTTTCCAATAGCTGGATTATATTTCATTGCTCCACAACTGCAACTTTTCACACATTTCTGAAGCTCCTCATTACTTACAAGACTGAGAGGGGTCGTGCCCTCCAGCCCCCAAACACAAACAGGCCAGCTGTGACGGAAGCCGTGTCTCCAGGCCCCAGCCAGGAAAATGAAGCTCTGGCAGACTCTGTGAGGCCCCGAGACGGACTTGCTTCAGTGTGGCTTCGTCCTTACCCTGCCCTTCCTGCTTCCTGAACATAGGTTCCTGACAGAGAACAGGAACAAAAGCCGCTGGGCTCTGCCAAGCCCTTGTTTCACCAGTGAGGCCACAGCCAACCCCAGCAGGACAGATGTGACTCATCACGGCCACTCTACACTGCGGAACCCTGGGGTCACCTCCGCCTGCTCAGCCGGGCCTGGACACCTCCTGGCGCTGGGAGGGAGGGCTTGGAGGTGGGCAGGTGGCATTTCACACTGCCTCAGACTTGGAGTAAATTCTCAGGTCTCCACGGGTTGCCCGAAGCGTGTGCTTCTTCACACCAGTGATAGTTTTCACTGAGCTTAGCTATGGCGAAGAGAAATGATTCACAAGTTGTTGCTACTTTTGCCTCTGACTAGAAATTTGGTCAACAGAGCTGCCCACTTGGTGTTTTGATCTCTTCACCTCTACATAGATGTCCTACCACCTCACGAAAGTGAGTCCCTGCCTATCCCCTTTCTCCTGTGACCCCGGAGTGATTTGGAGGACAGCTGTCATCCTTCCCCCTCATGCCCCCTCATAGCCCCTTGGTCACCCGAGGAGGCACTAGGACCAATCCTAGGGCTACTTCATAGGCTGCTCTCTAGGCCACCCTGCCAGGAGATGCAGCCACTGTCACCCCTGCTCCAGTCTGATCACCTCTCTAAAGCAGCAGCCAGGATACCAACCCCAAGGAGGCAGAGATCACCCGGGCCCACTCTGGCTGCAGTGGGCTCAAATCTGATCTAATGGTAGGATTGAATTTGAACCAATCAGCGGGCTTTGTGTTTAGGCTAATTTGGACCAATAAGGAGGCTTGAATATGGACCAATCACAGACCTGCAGCTGGTGTGTGAGCGGCACTCTTCCCACACTTCTGAGGTCAGGCGTGGAGGGCCCTGGCCAGTGTGGTCTGTTTCCGGCTCTGGTGCAAGCTGTTTGAATAAAGCCTTGCTCCAGTGGTTCTGTCAATCTACCACTGGTTTCTGTTTTGGGTAGTGTGGGCTTGGAAGTTTTTAAAACCTACTTGGGATTCCTATGAGTAGTGTGGACAGAGTGGTCACTTTAAAAAGAACTACAGCCAGCTGGAAGACAGTCCACACTCTGTGCCCCTCCATTACCCCTACAAGCGTACACAAGGAGGCAGGGCCAGCTGGAAGAGTGTAAGACAGACGGGAACCCCAAGACCAGGACAGCAGCCCGGTGCAGAGATGCACACGCACCTATGGAATGAAGTAATCGGCGAGGCCAGTACAGGGAAGCGTCTGAAGCCGCAGCAAGGAGACAGCAGCTGGACTCTGGAGAACTCCACCGATACAAGACCAGTCCAAGCCCCCACATCCAGAGACAAGATCAGCTCCATACCCAGTACACCTCTGGGATGCAACATGGACATCACAGAACCGTAAACACCAGAAGAAGGGAGGTTCTAGGGATAGCTATAAAGAACCAGCTGTATCTGGAGGACATCTCTAAAGAACAGACTTCGCCTTTCTTCCTAGAGAGAGACCTCAATGCTAGTCATAGAGCTATGTATCATGGGAGGTTGGTGAGAATCAACTTAGAAGACAAAAGGGAAAAGAGAAGGTGGATAATGGCAAGATGTAGAGGTGGGGTGTGGCCCCAGGTCCCCAGCTTACCCAGGATAGGCCTGGAACTCAACAAGATGGATGAAGTTGGAAGACAAATACTGGAACTTTCTGAAATGATAACAACAGAAGTGAAAAAACAAGTGGAAAAGGCTATAGAGAAAATGATCTCTCAGAGACAAAAAGAAATGATGCTAAAAATCAAAACTATTAGAGAACACACAAGTAAAAGAATAGATGAGCTTAGAAAAAGATGGAAACAAAAAATGCCCAACATAGGAGAGAAATGAAATCCATGAAACTGATTGAAATAGAGATCCAGGAGATTAAAACCTCCACTGAAAGTATATGCAACAGACTAAATGAAGGAAAGGATAGAATTTCAGATCTTGAAAACAGAATTGCAGAATTGCAGCTAGTGATCATGAAAAGACAGACATCTTAAAAATAACAAGAAACCATGAGAAATCAAACCAATAGCTACAAGACAAAGCAAAGATTGACTGGGGCCAATGCGAAAGCTGGAGACAACACAATGCCATAACAATCATAAATATATATGCACCTAGTAGAGGAGCACCCAACTGCATTAAGACAGTTGTTGGCAGACACGGAGAATCAAACAATAACACAATTTAATGGGAGACTGCAGTACCCACTGTCACAGAGAGACAGATGAACTAGACAGAAAATCAGCAAAGAACTATCAGAGCTGAACCAAACCTATGAACAAGTGGAGTTAATAGCCCCGAGGCCCTGCCGCCATTGAGGGAGCATCTGTGAACCACCACCCCGTGCCTCTCCACCACTCTAGAAACCCCAGATCGGAGGAACCCAGGTGCCTCGTCCAGTCCACCACAATGAGGGACTGGCAGCCTCTGCAGGAAGCACCTGGGGTGCAGCAATGGGATGATTCGGAGGAACCCAGAAAAATGTCAAGATGAAAGAACAAAATACAATCTGAGCCCTCCAGCCCACACAAAACAAGTGCAGGAGACAGACAGTAGAAATCAGAAGTCACACACCTGAAATTTCTGAAAAAATAACAACTGAAGTAAAGAAGCAACTTAGTTCTTGTGTTATTTGGTTAATTTTACATGCCTATGTCTGATGGTCTGGACAGCTATTTTGAAAATAACAAGAGGTATTATGATAGCCATTGTTAACCTCCTCTTATCTTGTTCTGAAGTCCTGCATCAGTTTCATTGCTTTGTTTTGTTTGATTTTATTTCATTTTGTTTCCTTTGACTTTATTATGTCTGATGATATGGGCAGCTGTTTTGAAGATAGCAAGATATATTATGGTAGCCATCATTGATATCCTATTATCTTGTTTTGAAATTCTGTATAGCTTTCATTGTTTTACTTTGATTGGCTTTATTCTGTTTTCTTTTGTTTGGTTTTATTCTCTTTAAAATAAAAAAAGTAAAAATAAGAAAATAAAAAGAACTGGAGACACTTGGGGTGTTAGCCCCGAAGATCTCCAACACCAGCGGCTGGTGGAGATCAGTGGCAGGGACCAGAAACAGGCAGAGTGGCTGAAGGTGACTGGCAACAGCGTGAGCCAGCAGCATCTGACCAGCAGCATCGAGGTTCAGAGCTGGAACACAAGGCTGAGAGCCCTCGACTCTCAAAGCCCAGAGCCACTAGCAGAGGTGCTCTTTGCTAAGCACAAGAGCTGATGAGTTGCAAAAGCACTGATTCAGACAGGGATGTGTGAAGTGGACCGAGAAAGGCATATTTATGGGTGATTATATTTCCACTGCATCCACTACACAAACCTTCAATGTATACTGTCTCCTTTCCCTCCCTGGAGAAGACAAGGCAGGGCTGGGTTGGAAGTGACTATCCCTGTGAAAGTTTCCAACAACCATCTGCATTACAATCTGTAGAAGACCACTTGGGACAGCTCTCCTTGAAGGCAGAACAATTACCTTCACATTAGTTGAACCAGGCCCTATTTCTATGCACTGATATGTACAGAGCTGGCTAAGGTATTTCCTGCTCCCTTCAACTGACTCTAAGCACTGTAAATAGGGTTTGCTGAGATACTGATGCATAATTTTTTAAGCCAGCCAACAGTTTCTTGTTTCTTGTCTCCTGTCTCCCTATAAGTGATGGAGTACAGTGGGATGGCAGAGCCACATAGCTCCAGAAATGTCAACTGGGTTTGAGCCTCAAAATGAGAGGCTGTGACTTCCCAGGGCACAAAAGTTTACGTGTCAGAACCTGAAGCGAGAGCCTCCTAAACATTCACAGGCTACCCCAATTAAGTTAGCAGATTGGCCTTTCTGCAAAGCCTCTCTGAATTTTGCAGAGGTGCTTTCTGGCTACCTGGCCTGCTCAGCTCACATAATTCCCACCATCCTCACTGTCACTCATCCTTGAGCCACTGCCTTCTTCACAAATTAATAAATTCTGGTTGAGGATGTGGGTCAAGACCTTTGGCCCGTGAATCCTCACCTGGATCAGGCTCAGGACCCCTTGGTTGCCCGTAACTATGAATATGTCTTAGCGTCTTCATTCTTACTGTGAGTTGCACTGGAAGTGGTAGATTGGAATTAACTCACCGGGATTCCAGTAACATTTCAATGGAATCACAAATATAAACTTTCCGGACTGTGAAGAGGACAGAAAAAGGGATTACACTATTGGGATTATAATACAATCTGCCTGGCTAAGAATTTTCTGGAGAGAAGTGTGACAGTGTCTGTTGCTCATTAAATCTGATGATGCAGCAGCACTTGAGCCCTCAACCAACAAGATTTCTCAGACTTGTCCAGGGCAGCACCGTGAGGGACGTGGTGGAACTCCTCAGCCCTGGTCACCGCAGACCCTTTCCTCTTTGCCCACTGCCCCACTGCTCTCCAGGAAAAATGAAGTAGAGGAAAAGGGTGTGAATGGGAAGAGTCCCAGAACAAAGGCAGGGAGAACAAAGGCAGACACCGCGCTCAGGACAGTGCGCTGGGACCGATTCTGTCAGTGTGACACCCACAGTCAAGCACACCCCAAGGTCACAGTCAGTTAATGAGCCCAAACTAGTTCTCCAGGCTTCTAGCTCCCTGACACATTTTACTAGTAGAAGATAGTGTTGCAAAAAAAACTGATATAGAACCGAATGGAAGACTCTTTGCACCAAGGAATCTAGAAGGCAACATTTATTACACTAGTGGGCTGGTGGGACCAAGTCCAAAGCACTAGCAGTGACTGCAAGTGAAACAAAAACTTACATACATTTTATAAGCAGGAAGTACAAAAGGTGATAACAGATTACTACATGACTGGTTACATATGTTGTCAGTCAGGTCATTTTAAATAGATTTATTTAAAAGTAATTATTTATCATAATATGGGAACATGTTGGGAAACAGGGAAGAGGGTTTCTTGCAGGAAATGCAGAGTTAAATGTGTCCTTGACTGGGCCAGTCTCTTCTGGGCCTGAAGTCTTTGAAGCAAGTAACACAGCCAGGTTGACTCTGCATTTTCTGGACACTGACAATCAAGGCTACCTGAAATCAGCAGGGTAGCCACACGACAAGCAGCAGGAGCATGGCCACAGGCCTCTAACTGACCTCTAGCTCTTACTATGAAAAACGTATAAATTTGCTGTTCTCTAAGTATACCCTTACACTGTAGTTGTACCCCAACAAGAGGTTACTAAATCAGAGTTCTTAGTCACATGCAACAGAAACTAATTCAGGCTGATAAAGGAGAAAAAGAATGTGTTAGCTATTACCGTGGAACCATCCAGTCAATGCCAAACTCACCAGGTGAAAAGTTTTGGAGGGAAGGATATTCACAGCTGGGAAGGTGTGGGTTACTACTGGAAGATGATGTGCAAAAGGGAAAACATATCTACGAGAGAGGGAGACTTGGCAGAGATGATCCTGATGGAGGGACCACAGCCTCTTAGTTTAACACTCCTCGGTCTGTGAGACACACAACCTCACCCCTGAAATACGCTCACCACAAAATGCCAGCCGGTGTCTAACCAGGCTTCTAGCCCTAATTTCAGATGTATAAGGAATACCAAGAGAGAAGCAGAAATGTAAAATCACCAAGAGGGAACTATTACAATAGACTGATCTAGAAGGTAGATGACCTATGAGACAATAGTTTACCTTTCAAAAAGTCAATGTTGTGAGTACATTTTTTAAAAGATGGGACTCTGGGATTCTCATTTGCATACCCAACATTCATAGCAAGCTTTTAGCCCCGCCCCGCCCTTAGGCCCGCAGCGGCCATGTAAGCAGCACTGCCCAGCCCCTTCTTGGGTTTTAGTCTAAGAGAGCTCTCTCCTGTGTACTGATTGCCTTGTGCGGTAGCAGAGGCCCTGGTATTCCTTTAAAAACAATTCTGAAAGAAGTAGTTATGAGAGCTCCCCTCTGACTGGATGAATTGAACTATGAACTGCACTCTACATGATTCTGTGACATTAATAACTTTGTGAGATTTGGTCACAGTATCGTGATTGCAGAGGAAATTAGACTCTATCTTAGGCTATGAAGTATTTAGGAATAAATGTCAGGAAGCCAGTGATTTTCAGGTGGATAACTTTCAAGTGGCATAGCAAAACTGAAGAAAAAAATATGGCTTCTAGCCCTTCTCCAAAGTCAAAATGACCGTGAAATGTAAATACTGCGAATCATTTTAAGACATCAAGGCAGCTGGTGACAGCACAATTGAAGACACAAAAGAGGGATTTCAGAACTGCTTCAGAAAATGGCAAGAAGTGGGCATCATCATGCATGCCAGTAATTGAAGAACTTAGGAGGCTGAGGCAAGAGGGTTGCTGCAAGTTCAAGGCCAGCCTGGGCCACAGAGTGAGTTCAAAACCAACCCGAACTACATAATGAGATCCTGTCTCAAAAAAAAAAAAAAAAAAAAAAGGAAAGAAGAAAGAAAGAAAATGAAAGAGAGAGAAAAGATGGCATGAATGATAGAACAAGTATGTTCAAAGAGAGGGGAGGTTTTCAGGGAGATTAATGGTAATATGCTTTTGACTGTAAATATTTTATTTTATTTTATTTTATTTGTAGCGGGAATCAAACTCATGACCTCATGCTTGCCAGGCAAGCACTGTGCCACTGAGCTATATCCCTGCCCTCTACTATAAATTTTTAAAAATTTAAATATTACTATATATTGTGATTACCTGTGTGTGTGAGAGACAGAGAGTCTCTTACAAAAAATCAATTTAGGAAATGTTATTAGTTGCTGAAGGCAGATGCTGGTAACTGGGAGAACCAGTCAAAGGGTGGAGGAACAAGAGCGGCTGATCCTGGGCAGCAAGGCCTGAGCCATGCACACAGCCTGGCCATTGCTGCTGCCCTATAGCCAAACAACACTGCCTCTCCTTGCTCTGCACGTACATCTTGGGGCGAGTTCCCTGTTGCCCCTGCTGCACCAAAAGCTAGGGACCTGCATCGCCCCTGCCCGGCAAACATGAAAGCCCACACAAAGCCTTTTCTCAGGGCGTGGAAGGAAGTGGAGTCTCCCACGGGTACCGCTTACGGATGGAGCCCAATTTGTGGGTTCGGATCTTTGCTGCAAGGCAGGCTAGGAACTAGCATTTGATTATCTTACTGAGCCTAGCGCAGCATGACCTCTACCTTGGATAGCGTAGGAGTTCACCAACTGGGAAAGAGACGTAAAATGATCAGGAGTCCGGGGTTTACCCTAGGAGCAAGCCTGTGTGACTGCGACACACCCCGAGATAAAGAAGAATGTTGCGACTTTTTAAAAATTCTTTCCCTGTTTCGTAGATAGCATTTCTTAATGCTGATTCCCATGTACAGAAGTTTATTTATGGATCAACTCCAGGATTTATTTATTTAGGCATCTTGCCTTGTTTGATTGTAAGTTTTCTATTAAAATGCCTGGAGACCTTTGGGCACAGATATCCAGAAATTAAAATATATTACAATTATTATTGTTCATGGTGTTTCAGAAATATCCTCTCGTTCATCAGAATGCATAATGAAGACGTTGCATAGGGGGACACTTCAAAACTTTTTGTTTTACCCGCTGGCAATCTCAGCGGCTGACAGTAGGCCTTCCTGGCAGTGGGCGAGAGATCTGAACACAATGGAAGGCCTATATGCCATGACCAAATATTAATATCCATTAGCACATTTTACATTGATAGATTCAGAAAGGGAGTTCTCCGTGTTCTCTTGGAGACTGCTGGGAAGTGGCTTTGACCCCTTCATCTGTCATCATTATGCCCAGACTGGGGCCCACAACTTATCATTTGCTTATGGCAATAAAGATGCAAAGGAAACAAGTGGGGTGGCAGAGCAAGGTGCTAGCCTTTCCCAGGGCCCGCGTCTGGGATTCCCAGGGCCACACTTCCAGAGGCTCAAGGTACAAAGCCAGGGAGCACCCAGAATCCCTTCTCTCCCTTGCCTCTCCCATGCACCCAGTCCTGCTGATATTTTTTAAAATCTATTTGCTTCTATCCATTTCCATCCCTATCGATCCATGCCTGGGCTACAGTCGTACTTCAAAGCACAGCCACAGTCTCCCGTGACCTCCCTGTGCATTCCCTGTGCCCCTTACATGCAGCCTGAGGAACCTTTGACATGCAAATTAGATTGTGTACTTCTCTGCTCTCATCTCCCTAGATCCCCTTAAAAATTTGTTTGGACAGTTCCCAATTACCTTCACAACACAACCCAAAATCCTTAGCACAGCCTCCATGGCTTGGTGGACTGTAGCTCCCCCCACCTCACATGCTACGCAGCTGGGCTGGCGATTCCCGCCTTCAGCAGGCCTCGTCACACCGATGCGTCTCAGTGTTTCCACACTGAGAGTCTCCTCTGCTTGCTATTATCTTTCCCACCCATTCCTTACCCCAAGCTAGACCTGCTCTATTCTCTCAGAGAATCCTCTAGCTTTCTTTCTGCATCCATCACCCTCCTGTGATTGCACACAAATTGGTGTCGGTGATTGTCCTCATCATCCTTCATGGCAGCATTGTGAGGGCTGACTGCGTTTCAGCAACCTTTGCATTCTCAGCTCATAGCAGGAAACCTCAATAGGTAAGGTACTAACAGGGGGCCGGGGATATAGCTCAGCGGCACAAGAGTCTGCCTAGCAAATGCAAGGTCATGAGTTCAATTCCTGGTACCCAAAAACAAATAAATAAGATAAGGTACTAACAAATAAAGAATACATGAAGAAATGAATGACTCTAAGCAATTGGTTGAAGGTGAGTGAGAAAACCCAGATGTCACACACATGGTCCCATGCTCTGCCCCATGGACATTGTCTTTGAACCAAGATTTAAAAATGAGGCTATGCATACTGGCTGATCTCACTTCTCCTCCCCAGAGGAGACACTGGGCTGGTCAGTTCACCTATAGATAACTCCAAAAATTTGAAAGACATGCCTTGGAGCAACGAAACCTAATTTTCAGAACTTGCTGAGACCTCACTCCAGATTTAGATTCCCATGATTGAAATTCTCCTATCCACCTCCTCTGAATTGCACTTAACTTTCCTAAATGAGATTTTATGGGAACTGATTGTAATTAGATAAATGGGTGACTTCACTAATGTATAATACAATTTTCAATTACAGCCTGTGTACAATAATTTACATTTCTTGTTTGATGGTGTGATATTTATGTGACACATTCTGGATGAGTCCTGGCTGCTGTTTACATAATGATCTTGCTTTACTCTTGGACAAGAACTGGTTTTCAATTTTCTTTTTGTGCTGCAAGGTATTGTCATTCCAAGGTAAACACTGTATATTATAGAATGTGCAAGTGAGAAACGTCAATAAAGTTATAATCGAGATGGGTTTTAATAATTCTTACTTGTGCCACTGGATTAGGTAATAGATTGGTTCACCTTTCATAAAATGTTGGAATAAAAATGTCCCTAAAATTACAGTAAATTTTTTGTGATCTGCTGGTTATATGATCACTTCTATGGCAAAATGCCATTGAATAGCTAAATGAACATTTGTAGCAAGTATATTTGACCATTAATAATGTAATATTCATCTCCAGAATCCTGGTCTGAAGCAGGAATATGAGAAAATGTCTTTTTTCTGACCTTAAGACTAGGTCTATCTGAAACAAAGTTTTTATGCATCTAACTCCAAATGTCGCTCCTTCTCTCCTAGAAGTGGTTAATGGATAAGGAAGAAAGTACAGTAACTCTCAACCAAAGGTTTTCAGATCGACGACTCTTCTTAAAATAGGGAATGGTAAGGTGGGGCCAGAGAAATGAATTCAGTGCCGGGTTCAAGGCCCAGCCAGGTAGTAGGACATGGTGCTAACAGCCTGGACTTAGGAGGCCCCACCTGCTGAGAAGAGGATAACCAAGGAGGTGCCTGCAACCCTCCCCCTGCTTCCGCTGGTCCAGCTCTCCTGGGACCCATGTGTCCTCTTTGTATCGGTGCCGCTAGTTAGAATGCGTTGGAAAAGGAGAACTGGCTAAAACCTCTCCCAAAGTAGCGGCGACAAATGCTTTAGAAATGCACAGAAATGAGCTCTCTGACCCCTGTTCCTCGTTTGTAAAATGAAGAGTTGGGATTTAAGGGTCTTTAGTATTTTCTTATTCTATCATTTGTACTGTGCTGCCCCAGACCAAAATGCTAGCATAGGCAAAGCTAGTATTTAGAATAACAGTGCCTAATGCTGTGACCAATCAGCAGCCTTGCTTCCCTTGTGACATAATGAGGGGAGGGAACATGCAGGTCTAGGACCAGCAATGCCTCTGTAGTGCTGACCTCACATACATCATTCTCCTGGATCCTGCAAAGTATTCAAATTCCCTCACTACTCCCTGGGTGAAGGGGGAGATAGGTACATTTCTCAAGCATGCACACGAGCTCAACCCTAGATTAAGTTGCAAATAGACCTATAATTTTAATGTAATTAAGAAATCCATAACTTTTGATGACCTTACTCGTAACTTACGTTAGCAGAAAACAATTGCTTGAGTTTCTCCTCTTTTTTGCCAATAAATAAAATCTCTCTATATTAAGTCAGTTATGTGAAATCACAAAATCAATTACCATGCCGCCACTAAAAATGATTACAGTTGTCCTGCCAAATCAAATAATAGCAGTGTATACAATGCCTTTTCATCTTTGGAAATAAAATCACATGTACACGCATGCACATAGAGCAAAGTTTTGAAGGACAGTCATAGTTATAGATAGATAGCAGGATTATAAATGATTATTATTTTCTTTTTTGTTAACTTCCAGTGTTCTGATACTTTTGGAAAGAGTTTACAGTAATAGTGACATCAGAGTGGATGCAAACAATTCTGAAAACCTCGCTAGTTGTTATTTCCATACAGATGACAGTCCTTAGTCATAATGGACTATCAATAATTTGCAAAGTAGCTCCATAAAGGTCTAGGTATGTAATAACTACTTTAAGTTTGAGGACCTTACATCTCTTTACAACCATTTGACTTTGCCCTTGCAACACAAAAGTACCCACAGACAAGAAGCAAATGAATACACATGACAGTGCCCAACTAAAACTTACAGACGAGGCAGCTCACAAGCTGGTGTAACAGAAGGAGCCTGTGTCTCCTGGATTTCTGTTATGAGTGAATGTTGAACTTTGTCAAACGCCTTTTTTGTGCCTATTGGGATGAGCATGTGATTTCTGTCCTCGTTTCTGTTTATGTGATGTATCACATTTACTGATTTGCATATGTTGAACTGTCCTTGCATTCCTGAGATGAAGTGTACCTGGCATTGATACACGATCTTTTTGATGATTTGGTGCATTGTTTGCCAGTATCTTGCTGAGGATTAACACGTGTCCTATACGTAAAGCAACTCCCCACAATGAATGTAATCATTTAGTATAGCAAGTAAAAATTTTAAAAATACAAAAAGAAGCAAGACAAATATTGCACATTGTCCCTAATATGTAAAACCTAAAACAGACGACCTAGACGTAGGAGGAAGACTATTAGCAGACAGAGGGAAAAGAATGAGAGGGAAGGAAATGGGGTATAGGGGAAAGAAATAAGGTAATGGATGTAATCAAGATATCATACACAGGGCTGGGGATTTAGCTCAGTGGCTTAAGCGCCTGCCTGGCAAGCACGAGGTCATGAGTTCGATCCCCGGTACCAAAAAAAAAAAAAAAAAAAAGATATCATACACATTAAAATTCAGTATTTTGTAAAGTTAATAAGCACTAACAAGAGGGACAAATAAATCACGGAGGCACCTCAGGTTTCTCTTTTCTTTCCTTAATGTCTGTTGTCCTCGTCATCCAACATGAGATGGGTGTGTTACAAATAATCAACTACGTTAGCATCTCCTTTGCCTCTCCTGCTGAAGTACTCGGTAGCTGAGGGTCAGAAGGCATCGAGTGGGTTCTTCCTTAGCTTCTGTCTTTGTGTCTAAGAAATATGCCTCCTAGTAATTTGGTTTTTGTTTTTGCTACTCGGGATCTCCACGGACTGGAAATATTTAAGGTCCCAAAGAATATCCCTCGTCATCCTGTGTGGCACTTTGTATTCTTAGGATCACATCTACACCAACGTCACACTGCATGAAAGCCGGAGAAGTCAGAATGGGAAACTGAAAATCAGTCTCCTCTAAGAACCTGGATTCTACGCACAGGAAGACACTGAGGCCATTTTCCACTGGACACCCCAGAAAAATGTGAGCGAAGTCACGCACCACCATCCACAGTGGCGTGGTGACAGTGTGGCCCAGGAAGCCCAGAGTGACTGCAGAGCTTGCTGCACAGTGGGGTCACCCAGCAACCATGGGGAAGCAAGAGCGTCCTCAGCTCTTACCTAAGCGCTTCCCCTTTCCTGAGGCAAAGAAGCGCTGACCAGTAGTGACTATCATAGATGCCCAGGGCAGCGCTCGTGTTCTGTATTTAAATACACTTATTAAATAATTCACATCCATAATACAGTGATTTGTGCTTGTTGTTTCCAGGGAAATCGTCTCTGGCAGGCAGGGAGCCCTATTCCAATGGGAAGTGCCTGCAGGACCATGGAAAGTCAAGTGTGCCCTGAGCAAGGTACAGAGTCGGGGAGAGACAGGATGGGAGCCAGCCCGAGCTCCAGTGCCCCCCAGCCCACCCCTCACCATCAGGAGTTTGACTGGGTTGTCTCTGGCCACAGGTGCTAATGAAAACTCCAGAGAGTCTGTCTTAGTTACTTTTCTCATTGTTGAGACAAAGTACTCAAAACCCAAAGTTAAAGGAGGAAAGGTTTATTTAGCTCACGGTTTGTGGAGGTTTCAGTCCATAATTGGCTGGCTCCAAGGCAGGGTGGCACATGGTAGAGAGGCAACAATTCATGGCAGTGGAAGACAGAAAGAGCAACAAGAGAAAAAAAAGGGGGAACAAGCCTCTTTTGCCCCCCCCTACTGTGTGTGTGTGTGTGTGTGTGTGTGTGTGTATGTCTTTTTGAGATAGGGCTTCACTATGCAGTTCAGGCTGGTTTTGAACTCACTTTGTAGCCCAGCCTGACCTCAAACTCCCAACAACCCTCCTGCCTCAGCCTCCTGAGTGTTGAGATTACAGGCATGCACCACCACACCTGGCAGCCCAGTGCCAATCCAACCAGTTGACTGATGCAGCAGTCGCCCAGCCTTAACCCCAGCACCCTTAATCCCAGCACTGCACTATGAATCAGTCACACACTCTAGATTCAGCCTCCTCTGAAAAAGCCTCACCCATGACTGTATGAGCCTTGGGATGGGGAGGTGAGGGACATCTAGACATAAACCATAACACAGACTTCATTAGAAAACCAAAGGCTCTTCAAGAGATCAAAACCAAGGTAAAATAATAATAATAATAATAATAATGACAGGGATCGACACTTCACTGAAAAGCAATACTGTGGACTAGGGAATCACCAACAGCCTCATTCAATGAATATTTCTCTACAAGATGCTTGGAGAACTTTATAATCTCCAGACATCTGTACTCCAGGGACACATGTCACGTGATGACATATGACACAATTAATGCCAGAATGGATCTGAGTGAGGTTAACCCATCAGTAAGGGCATCTGGCCAGGGTAGGAGGATGGGCAGAAGAGGAAGGCTGGACCTCTGGCTTTTTGGAGAACACAACATTTGAACCGTAAGCTCATCAGTCATGAAGAAAAGTCAGTGCAAGCAGAGCTGGGAGGCATGGAGCCTGCCAGAGCTGCGGGCCTGGACTGTGGGGGCAGTGAAACAGGGGAGGAAAAGGAAGGGGCTGCGAAGGTCGCTGCTTAGCCAAAGGGTTTGCTGATGACTCGGAAGACAGCACTGAGCAGAGCTCGGCTGGGATTGGAAAGTGGTAACTTCCTACATGTGAAGTTGGGAGGAGAGGCCTCTGAAGGCTTTAGGGAATTGGAGACGACTAGAACAAACCTATTTTTATTTTTTATTAAATCAATTGGACTAAATACTGCTCTAAGAGCTTAATGAGCTTCATCTCATTTGATCCTTCCAGTTCTTTGAAGTAAGTGCTAATATTCCCCCATTTTATAGATGAGGGAACAGAAGCCAGGGAGGTCACATAATTTGTCTGAGGTCACACTGGGATAAAACCCCGGGTGGTCCAGCTCCACATCTGTGCCCAGATCCACTCTGCCAAGTTCCCTGGCCTGGGCCCTCACTGGTCCCTGACTCTCAACGTCCAGGGTACCTCTGCCGCCTCACTCCTCGGCCGTCCATCCTGAAGCCCCCGCTGGAGGTCAGAGAGAAGCAGTTGTCCCCGTGCTGCGTTCGTTACCTTCAATGAGCCCCACCTGCAAGCAGAGTGACAGATAAACCCAGCCTGGACTTCAGTGATGACACCTAGATTTATATATTTTACTTTTACTGATACCTTTTGCTCAATGAAAGTTTTTAAATTCTGAGCTTCCCTTTGGAGGAAACCCTTCTAACTACCACAGAACGCTTTTGACATGAGTCCATAAAATCGATTCAGACAGTTTGCCAAAGCCACCGTCTTAATTAATGACTTACTATAACCTCTGGTTTTATGAGGCCTGTATTTCTAGTAGATTGGCACATATATTAATGACCAGCCTGTGCATAAGCTGACAGTTTTAAAATGATATGAGATAACTTGTTTTCTTATGGAGAACTCACTTTTGCCTTGAACTTACAGTAAAATTATTATTAGTTCAGTAAATTATGACTCAACGTTCTCTGATCCTTAGCAATAGAAAGACTGACTAGATTTCATTTATTGACAAAATTGCACTCCAAATGAGTCTTTTCGGGGAACCGCAAGTTCTAACAAGTAATACTATTGGCTTCAGGGTCAAAAACTTTCCAAGCAAAGCAAAGTTTTCTTTATTATTAATATCCAACCTTGGTTTAACAATGCTTTGCAATATTGTAATATCTTAAAGGCCGTGTCCACATGTCAAGGCAAATTTAATTCTCTATAAATTTTAGTAAAATACACATGGAATATTCTAGAGTAATGTAGAATATTAATAAGTCTCCCAACAACAGAAAGTAGCCTGATAGTCCGTGGTCCAATTAGAAATGAGGGGAGTCTCCCTCCACCCAGAGATGTTGTTTAGTATATATATATGTGTTTCACAGGAAAGGTTCACTTGAAATGTTCCTAAAGCAAAAAAGTACTGAGTTGCAGCTGACTGACCATTTTCCAGCCCCTTTCCCCCAAAATCCAGCCTATCTGAAAATAAACTTTGAAATTAATGTGATGACTCAAAGTGATGTAAAGATAACATAAGACACCGGAATTGTTCATCTCCACTGAAGCCAGACAGTCTGAACTAGGTGACAGTAAAGAAGTCAGATTCACAGGGTTGCGATGTAGTTCCGGGTTATTCCCAAAGGACTAAAGTAATTAGCTCATGGTTTTTCCCTGGAGCGGAGGCAGCTGGGACGCGTTTCCTAGTTGAAGTGGCGCCACCACGTGGCGACTGCTCGACAGTTCACAAGTCACTCAACCAAGTGGAGGAGGGGTGGTATTTGCATTATTTCAAATTTTGTCCATAAGGAGAGATTCGATTTATATTTTTTCTACTTTGTGATTTCAAGTTAGCATATGTCAAATTTACATAAAATAAAACTGCGTTGCTCTTTCATACGGTGGTATGCACGGAGCTTCAGGAAGTGTGTCTGTTTCAGAGCCAGTTCGCCTGAGTTCAAACTCCATCGTTGCCACTCTCTGCGCATCACCTTAAGGAAATTACTCAACCCTTCCCAGTCTCAATCGCCTCACCTGCGAATGCGGGCATCCGTAGCCCCCTACATTCACGGATTGCTATGAGAATTAGTGAGCTAATTTCAGAAACAGAACAGTGCCCAGATCAGAGTTAAGCCATTTGGAGGCTTTTTATGGCTTTTCTGTTAGGAACCTTGAAGAGACTTCGATAAGTCATCCGACCCACATCTCTGCATCCATTCGGAGTTTGATCTAAATCACCTTAGCAGAGACCATCCAAGCAAAAGGAAGAGCTCCTCACTTTAAAATGCAATACCATATTCCGAGACGATTGTTTCCAAACTACTGTAAAGTTTTGAGAATATTGTTTTTGGAACCAGTACTACATTCTGAGTGGATTGTTTTTAAAAAGTCAGAAAAAGCTCAACATCCTTGTGTCAGGTTATATCAGTTAAACTTTGCTTACTTACAAATATCTGAGCTTCGACATTTTGACTATACCTATGAAATGTATTGTGCTAGGCAGGTGCTGCTTGAATTTCAACACCCAGGTGAATAACCTGGGGTTAAAGCACGGATTCTGATCCAGCAGGCCTGGGAGGCTCCTGAGGTTGCTGTATTTTTGTAAGTCCCCAAGGAAGGTCAATTGTCACTGGCCGGCAGAGCATCCCTTGAGTAGCAATCCTCTAAATCACTAAAATTCATTCTGTCTTATCACTACCTTCCCCTGCCACTCAGCAGAGCACGATAAGTCGACTGGAAGTCAGAGAAAAGCCAGAGGACCCAGGGTGGGACCTTGCAGAGTCTTCCTGTTCTGAGGAATCTAACCATCACCCTCCACAGAGCAACAGCCGTGGGCACTGGGGGAGGCTGGCAGCCCTGAGCCAGGCGAAGGAACTGGACTCAGTTTTATCTACAACGACATTGCATCCAGGGAACCAGAAAGAGTGTATCTCACGGTTACACAGAAATGCCTCCGACGTGACAAGCAGAAAGGACCTACAAAGCCCACTTCGTGGCCAACAGCACTGCTGTCAACCCTGGATACCGTGATTACATGAAACAGACAAAAAAACTATGTCTTTACAGGACTCAAAGATAAGCAAAGGGCTTTATTACTTGTAAAGCAAAGCTAAGAGAATTTTAACATTAAAAACCCTTGGAAATTCTGCATCAGCTCATCTAAAATCGATTAGCTATGACCCAAATAACAAAGATGTACTTTGATGCTGTGGATCAAACCCACAACTTAGCAGGTACCCTACCACTGAGCTACACAGCCAGCCTAGAAGAGCACAGAGCAAGAAGTGTAGCATCACGGAAAAGAACCCAGAAGTCGGGGGTTTCATGAGGAACCTAGTGTGAGGTTCTAACAGCACAGATTCAAACTGTGTATACAGATTAAATAATTTCCCAAGCCAGAGATACAGCCTTAAGTATAACATGCATGTGGGTTTTTTTTTATTTAAAAGAGAATAAAACAAAAGGGGGCAGTACAGAGCAGATCAGAAGAGGACAACATAGGCAACACAGTACTTTACATTAAGTCAACTGGACATCAACATTATCTAACACCATATCTCTAACTCTGCTATAGTTGAGCATAGTTTCAATTACAATAATATCAAACATAACACAATAGTATAAAGCCAT